>JAKLTH010000169.1:0-197500 GCA_025175895.1 Wurfbainia villosa
ATGCATCGGAGATGGGCTTTTCGGGCTCATCATCAGCCAGGCCAGCATCATTCTATCGGTCCCATGCATCGGAGGGGCTCTCCTCGGGCTCATCTCATCAGCCATCATTCTTCCATCGGTCCCCAGCTAGGAAGCATGCATCGTATGGGCCTTCATCGCAGGAGTGTCTTGATGATCCCCGGTCGTTGCAGCAGTGTCTTGATCCTCGGTCGTAGCTGTCGTGATCCCCGGTCAAGTGAGAGGAATAGAGTCGTCTTTGATCTCCGGTCGTTGAAGTGCAGTCTTGATCCCCTGGCGTGAAGTTAGGAATGAATGGCAGTGGCAGTAGTGATCTCCGGTCATTAAGCTGGTCATTAAGTTAGTAATAGAATATGGAAGTGATAACAGTAATAGGGGACAGTCATAGAATAATAGGGAAGTGGGGACTAGACGAATATACAAGTGGAGGACGCCTAGACGAAGATACAACAAGCGGGAATAGACAATAAGTTGGGATTACAAGTAGGAATAGACAACAAGTAGTTGGGATGGAGATTTGGGATTACAAGTGGGAATAGACAACAAAGAAGTTGGCCCTCCCTCTGCTTCATTCCTCGTGAGAAGGCTCGTCCGCGACTTTCATTGCATTCCCTTCATTCCGATCCATAGTTGGCCCTCCCTCTGCTTCGTTGTGGGAAGGATAGGGCCCTCTGCTTCATTCCTCTCCGATAGTTTGATCTCTTTATTATATTTAGATGTTGATCTCAGTCCTTCCTGTCTTTTGCTTCGTTGGTCGTCAATTCCTTAGTTTCGGCCCCGCCCAATAGAGCTTTGCAATAGCGGACTACGGTCTCGCAAAGCCGGTCCCCGGTTGCCTACGATCAAAGGAATTAAGCAACGAAAGCAAGGGAAAAGATGAAAGAAAAAAGCACTTGGCTATATGCTTAACACATGCGTCTTTAGTTGAATGGCACCTAGTTGAATGGCACCGTGGTAGAGAATATTGCTAAAAGTAGGTAGCTCGTGAATGAAATGGTGCGGGTGTGGGTCGGTCGCATTCACTCTTCATGCCTACCACTGATCCGCATCCACCTGCTTGGGATAGACTAAGCGGCGAAGAGTACCGAATGAATGGCAACGGAGGTGAGATAGATCATAAAGAGAGGACTAAAAAGAAAGAGCACGACCGAACGCAGCAGAGAGGGAGTGCAAACCGGGAATGGGACAGGAACGAAGCAGGACTGGTGAGAGGGGACTCAGGGGAAAGACTCGAAAAGAAGAAGCACGAGAAGCTCCTCAGCTCTGTTGCTTATTCACAAGTTGGTGCACTTCCCACTCTGGAGCGTAGCGTCCGTCAACCGATCAGCTCTCGTCTAGCGTCCCAGATCGAAGTTTAACAGCAGATAAAGAGAAGCCAGAAGTCATGGGCAGAAGCGTTAAGCATGATCCACTCTTTGAATCCAGAAGCTATTGCAGAAGCAATAATAAGTATGAGTGGGCTAGCGAAGAGACAGGCAGAAAAGCAGAAAGGAAAGAGACGCAAAGGCAGAAGCGCCAATTGTAGCGAAGCTACTTGCGGCAGCTTCTGATTCTTTCTCGACTTCGCATAATGATAATGATAATGATGCAGCTGCCGCAAGTAGCTTCGCAAGAAGGGCCTGGCCTGGCCTACTTTGATTTGACCCAAGTAGTGGTTCCGCTCCACTTGTCCGGTAGGCAATTCATTCAATTCAAATGTAAGTGCCCGATGGGAGGTCCCTTTCTTTCTCTGCATTGGATACGCTGCCTAGCATAAAATATATGGCACCTGGGACTGCAAAGAGGTGAAGCGTTTTGGACATAGGGCCAGGACTTGAATGAAAGAGGTCGAAAGGTACTCGACCGGGGAAGCCAAGATCCAACATAGGCTGGCTATTGCTATTCTTTTCCTGATCGCAGGTCATATGTATAGAACTGCAATAGTGCCGTCCCATCTGACTATCGAACAATAGAGAATAGAGCTCGTGCGGCATCACATTCCAAAGGCAACTCAGCCATCATATCATATGCGAAGTCGAAGATCAAGTCCTATAGAGGAACTCTTCCATCATTCGATAGGTGCAATTGATAATTAGAAAGTCTCCAGTCTCCGGAAAGAATTGAAAGGCAGGCTGCGGGCTAATTAGTCTCGGAAGGCTACGGTATCGAATGGGTCTTTGACTGCTACCCTAGCTATGGGCCCCCTCTTCGCGTTCAACTCCTGTCCCTAATGGAATTTTTCCCACTAGGGATTCCTTGCCCAGCTACTCTTGGGAGCCCACCACTTATAGTCTCTCTCTAGCCAATGCGATAAGGGAAGGGAAAGGAGGGAAGCTCTCTCGCCTATCAAAAGTAGAGCGCAAAGAAAGCAGTATCTCATCCGAGGTCGGGGGAATGGACCGAAGCTGCAGGAATGCTATTCCAAGTTGATCAAGCACCTACTCAACTCAGGAAGGAAGGACTGAGAATGGAGATAATTTTTTGCGAAGTTGGAGCGAGAAATAATAGGCCTAAGGTGACTATGACAATGCTCATAGAGTAGAGTGCACGCTCGGGAGTCCTACCTCGTAGGGGTTAGGGGCTCACTGTCGATTAATTCAGTACGGGGAAAGCCAGAACCACGCAGTCTTGACTAGTAGGACGGGCAGATGCCGAGGAGCGAAGAAATGCAGACGACTATGAGGAAGTAGTTGAACCGAAGCAAAGACGGGAAGTAGGCTTCCATGCCTATAACCTAAGTAGATAAATAAGAAGAATGGGACTATCATACAAAAGAGCTTCAATCGGTAGGCAACTACACTATGATCAGAAGTAGGTCTATCTACTGCCCTAGCTCCGGGAATTTGTGGCTAAGCATCTTGCAAATAGATCAGAAGTAGGCTTAGCTTTTATGAAAAGGATTGGGCCAGCTCTGAATTGACGAACGAGTGACTAGGGGAGCTACTCCTCTTATGACTGCAGTTGAGTTCTCTTTGTTCAGTGAGGTGCGATAGCAGAGCAGAGGCCGGATCTTAAGTCCGAAGCTCTACCTTAGATGCTATCCCAACTCGTATATTTGCATCATCCTGGTCTAGTCTTTGTTATGTCAATTAAATATAAAGTAGTAGTAGACTCCTTCCTATCCAAAGTAGCCGAATAGTTGAACTCTGAACAGGTATGAAGATTGGCAGAGGCCTATTCCTGAAGACCAGCTCCTCCCATATCTACTACGCTGCCTAAAAATACAATTAAAGGGGGACTATGTGCTTTCGCTCCTTCATTCGACTCAAGTTCACCTCACCTTCACGAAGCATTAAATATTAAATAAGCGAAGTCGAAAGAACTACTCATATGAGATGGAGAACCAATTATCGTCTAATTCATAGAAGGAGATAGCATCGAGGAAGACGCGTAAGGGAAGGAACCCGAGCAACGATGCGCTTATCGTTGTATGAGATCAAGGTTGTGGAAGTGGCTGAAGAGATCAGTTCGACCTACCTCCCCCGGCCAGCACAGAGGGTTCGAGTGGAGCACCTCCGCTACGGTCGGACAGAGTAGAGTGAGTGGACACATAAGTCGGGTATAGGGCCCCTTCTCCTCTTTTGGGGGTGCATTTATTCTTCAGTGACTCTTTTCGTTTCGAATCAAAATGGTAAGGAAGCGGGGAGTTGGGTTAGGCGGGTTGGTTGGGTTAGTTGGGACGGGAGAGAGCGATAGCGATTAAGACAGGGGCGCGTCCCATTCTATCCGACGCCCTATCCGATTTCCGACGTCCGGCACTACTAACTACTGGATAGGCGTGTGCCCAGTTCATTCCTGTTGAAAGAGTAGGTGCGGATGCACTATTAAGAGCGCTTTGCTAAAAGTGCATTCCGAGTTCTACTGGACAAGAATGAAAGCCCTTGCCTGGGTTTGATTCGGCACAGGATCCTAATGAAAGTTGTAGATGAGTAAAAGAGTTGCCCTTCCGATCCTCGAATCCGGTTGCTGAAAGAGTGGAATCAACCAGCACACAGTTATACAAGTCTTCGTACCTTTCTGCTAGGCTGCATTATCAGAGTTTCCGAGTTTGAGGTCGGTAATCGTATTATCCCGTACGAGTCCAGTTCGCCGGCAGGGAAGGAGAGAAAAGAAGTTCGCGCTCGGGAGATCATTAAAGATACTCAAAGTGCATTCCGAGTTCTACTACCAGTACCAGCCGGCTCCGCTCCTAACCTTACGAGTGAATGCTTCGCACCTTCTTGGAATGGACAATATCTGGAATTCACCCTCACGAGTCGGCTCATAACCTGAATTGACTCTTATCGAAATTCATTATCTTTCTTACTCTCTCTTACCATTCAACAACTGGAAGAACTAAAGCAACCTACTCGGACGGGACAGGATTCACAGATTTAGTGCATGTAGCCCGAAGAGCAAGAGCTTGAGTCTCATATCTGAATTGCTTTTCCAGTAGTTTGAAGTATAGCTCTTTACCCTTTTCCCTAGGTCAACCCGGATAGGAGTCAACCTCTCTTCGCTAGCAAGGGGCAAAGAAGCGGAGCAGCAGCCGAATCAGTCTAGTTCCCTTCCTGCCTCCTCAGATAAGTCTCTCCGTTCTTCGTCTAATACAGACTTATTATATGTACCTCACTCGTAAATTAGCCCTTCGTCTCCTTCTTGTCGTGTGTACTTGATGCCGGGGATGGTCTAGCTTCTGCTCTCGTTCTAGTTCTCACTCTTTCCCTCTCTGCTCAGCTATATGAATTGATCTTCGTGCCTCGGCGAGTACTCTCTTTCAGAACCAGCAAACGTAGCCGAAGCGGTGCGCTAGCGCGACAGGGCCACTTATCGCGGGTAAAGAATGAGTGCTTGGCTGCCTCTGGACGGACTAGATCTTCTACTAAAACCACTCTACTCCCGTGGGGTATGGATATTCGACTAAAGCTACTGGTCCCAGAGACATTAGTTGGTGCCGGCTCCCCAGTTCACGGTCCGTTCTCTACAACGCCCTCTCTCTGGCACCGAAGATTAAATAGAGAGGTACGAGCATTTATTGCGACGTGGTTGGCAAGCCCCGCATACGACTTATTACATTAGTAGCAAAGACGACTTTCTCTATCCCACTCGGCCTAGCCATAAGTTGCTGTCGAATAAGTATGTCCTCATTTTCGAAAGGAGAGTAGACCCGGAAAGAGCAAGAGATGCTACATCAATAGCTGAAAAGCACTCGTACTCATGGTCCTGATTCCACTTAAGTGGTAGTAAAGGGCCAAGAACTCAATGTGTAAGGATAGGGTGCCGAAGGTGTCCAAAGCCTAGGGGAAAGCCCAAAGGAATGGTTCGGCCCCATGGCCAGGGTCGGTCGGGTTTCGCCCTTGGGTTGGGGGTAGGGCTTTTTGATGGGCTTGATGAGCGATTGAGCCGGTCGTGGGGTTTAAGGGATGTATATATCCGGGTCCTAAACCACTTTCGGGCCCTGTTCGATGCTCTCTGCTCTGAAATGGTTATTTGGGTCCCGCCCCGGAGCGCAGCCGCCTCCCTCGTACCAGCATCGAGATCGGTTCTTTCTTTCGTCGCTCCTTGGGCTCCAGATGAAACCTCTTTTGTGGTGTGGTCCCATTCCCTTTATTACCATATGAGTATGAAGGGCTCTGGAAGACTATTCATAGCCTCTCTCTTCGAGTACTCGTTGCTCAAAGGTCAGTTCCTCTCCATAACTCTATAGGGCAAGGGCTGCTGCGTATATAGAAGTATATGGTGCCTTAGGTTCTTCATCTCCTATCTTTTGAACAGAAGGAGTGGAACCAGCAGCTGCGTAAGTGAATAGGAATTCCAGTTGTTGTTTCCGTTGCTGCTCTTGTCTTTCAATCAACCATGGCATACCTTTCTGACCGGATGGGATAAGAGTGATTGTTGTTCATTCCAGTTGTTCAGTGAACGTTTGCTCAAGGTTAAATTCGAGCGAGAGCGAACACTTACAATAATAGACGGGAGCGCTAAACTAAATTCCTAGTTAAGACGTGACGCGCACTTCCACGACATGGGAAAGAGTGATAGGCGCAGTCGGTAGACAGACAAAGAAATGGTCAAAGAAGAAGAAGAGTTGTTAAAAAGGAGTCTTTATCAAACTTTGAACCGTGATTCAACTATAATAATGATGATGAAAGACGCATAAGTTTCATATTGATCTGCCGCATACGAAGATGGTTTCGCTATCTAATGAAAAGGGCTATCAAAATCTGATAACTAAGGATGTGCACCAGGAAAGGATTAAGGAATCATAAACTCAATTACATGAGACCGGCGTAGCGCACTTTTCCTTTAGAAGCAGAAACTTGAGAGTCCATAGCGTTCTTCCTTAGCGTTCTAGGCATATGATCACTTACACCAGATATTGATTAAGGAGCGGAGCCTGTTAGTCTTCGTTCTTTTCCTTTGTCAGTAGCACGTCTCTTTCGTTTCATATCCTTTCCCTTCCTGTCCCGCTTCGGAACGTTTGAAGTTGCTAAGTAGCTCTACTCAAAGGAGCAATAGAATCGGTCTTTCATCAAGCGAGAAAACTCCTTAACTCTTGAAACAGGAATAGACTCGTATGGGTAAGGATTAAACCGAAGAGCTTGAGTCTCATATCCGTAAGAATAAGGAAAGAGCGTATCGGTGAACTGAACCCCCTCTTTATTTGCGGTGCGGAGCCTCTTTGAACGAGTACTTGTTGGAAAGGTGCATAGCCTTATTGAATTGAATTGAACCAAACAGGAACTACATTAGGAGCATATGCCAAAACTCCCTACCGAGCTAATCTAAGTCTGATTCCGTACCTAAATAGACGGGTCGACTCAATTTAGTCATAATCGATCAATTCCACTTTTATTATCTTCAGCCTTTTCTCCGCGATTTCTTGCATATCGGCTGCTATTATCCGCTACTTCACTCGAATCCCTAAGAGTGCTGTGGAGAGATTCAAGGTTCAAGGAAGTCAACGGATGATCCTTCGAAAGAGTAAGTACAACATAAACCGATAGATAAGCCTTAGTCTACGACTGGCTTATCTTCCTATCCCATCTGGAAGTGGGAAACAAAGACAAGTAGGATCCCCGCTCATAAACCACATCTGCATGATTCACCCCGAAATTCTTCCTTGCTTTCAAGAGAAAATTACCAAGTAACAGGTAGGTAAGCAAATAATTAGGCATCCTTAGATGAAAGAGCGGTTCTCAGGTATGATTATCCATCAGCAGCAAGTAGAAAAATCAAGAGTTTGCTATTTGGAAGTGAGAAGGTCCTTTTTTTTTTTTAGTCTACTCATTTCATTCAGATATAGTTCTGCCTGCCTGGTGAAAGGACCGGTTGTTGACGCAGTCGGTGCCAGTACCAGGAGGATGATCCTGCGAAGGACCACCCTACCTAGTCGAAAGTCTTCTAAAACTTTCTGCCAGTGAATAGGACAGACTAATGACATGTGATCTATGTCTTTCTTCGACGTCATTTTCATAGTCAAATTTTTGTTAAAGAGGGAAATAGATTATCAGTCTTAAACTGTACTACGCACACTCATCCTCATGTTTCCCGCTAGGGGACGCCGTAGAATGGCACCTTTAGTTGGTAACAAAAGGATCTATCTTGATTTCTTATCCAAGAAACCAAGGTAGCTGAGGTTGACTTATCATATGAAAGAAGATCATTCTTCCACCGATATAGTTGCCTCTTGACCCTACCGATCTAAGTGATCAGCAGATGGAGCAACCAGCTCCAACCAAGGTACGTAGTAACTCGACGCCAGTTCAATCCTTTAATAGTCGAAACTAGCTCGTATTATTTTCAGAAATCCTAGTAGTAGAGCTAGAGTTTGAATGACGAAGAGCAGTCTTAGAGAACATCAATATCTTCTGTCGCCAAGTTAACTAAGCATAAAGTACCTGAAGGTGAAGGCTAATATCGGAATATCAACTTGGTAAAGCAAGCGAAGCGATCAGAAAAACACATTTGTGTAGCTAAACGTTTTTGCAAGCCAGTCAGTCTAACTGACTCCTCCTTCCTAGCATGCCAAGTATTTAGTAGGTCAGGAAATATATCTTTCAGGCTGAATCGGATCATCAAATGTCGTATAGCAATGTTCGAAATTACGGATGGACAACCAATCCTTGTCCGTCCAGTAACCATTCTGAGTGGGAGTGCGGATCTATGTCCAAAGGGGGGTCTATTAGCAGAGCAACCCCGCGTCTTAGATAATCGGGTTTTTGCCTTGCATTGGTTTTCATTTTGCACTATCTGGTCACTGGGTTTAAGTTAGTGTTCCGTGAGTGGTATAGCGAACCTAATGTTCTTATTTGCTTGTTGACCCAAAGTCTTTCGACTAAGCGCTTTGAGACGACCTAATATAATGAGTGGCTTAACGCTCTAACGGCTGGGACAAACCCAAGAATCTTTCCCTAAGAGCTCTTTTCTTGCTAACTAGTTGTCCAATAACTATGCCACCTGCTGACCTTACACTGTGAGTACTGCTTTAGCAAAGCCAACGGGAAGATCAGTCCCAGGGCTCAATCAAGGCTGCCAGCCAAGATTAAGATGGATTGAAGGCTAGCGAACTCAACCCTTGCGGCAAGAAAAGGTCCGAAATAGCCGTACGCACTCCTCCATATCCCACTCTGGAGGTAGGGCCCGAGAATCCTATCTTTTTTATTGAGTGGAAGTGGGAATGAAGTGGCTCATGCCAGACCGGAGAGATCATACAACTCGGCTAGCTCAATCGCAAATCGGGCATCCCCATGATAGATTCAGCCAGCTTCTTAGCTCAGCCTCTTGCAGACCCTCGGGACTCGCCATTCTAACTTATATAGGATTCCATTTCGTCTCCACAAGTTAGCCTGTCTGCCTGCAAGGCCCAATCGAAGCAGATTGTCCCCGTGGGTTCCGGATAGCGCCCCTTCACTCACTTGTGGTTTCGCTACTCTAGGACATCAAGACCAACTTAGGCTCCAGCCCTAACTTCAGCTCCAGCTCTAGCTTAGGCTTCAAGCATAGAATTAGGCACCAGCCTCGGCCTAGGCATCGGCTTCCTTCTTCGTAGTCTTCTTTCTTCACCTCCTGCGGACCCTCGGATTCGGCATAGCCTTCTTCATCTTATTCATCCTTGTCTTCGTCTCTGTCTACCAGATCGAATCCAATCAAAGAAAGCAGTTCGTCCCCTCCTCAAGTTCCGGAGGTGGCTCTTCACTTGGTGTGAACTATTCTAGGGTATTGGCACTCAAAATGGCACCTACTTTCACTTCGACTTAGTCCTCAGCTCGTGAATCTGGCTATTTAAAGATATACGGATTCCGTTCTGATGCGCCTTATCTTTCCAAAAAAAAGGGAAGACTGTCCCCTTCCTCCAGCCCTTCCAGCGCTTCTGGATGACCCTTCGTACCCATATTCGGAATTCTACTTCCTCCAGGTCCGAAAGGCGGATCTCCCCTCCTTCTCCGAAAGAGAAGACTTCCCCGTGTTGACACTTCCCTAGGTCGGAGATTAGCACGCCCTACTATCACTCAACTCAAAGCGCTTAGCCGCATTGTTCATCTTGACAGGGAAGGGGCACCCACAAACTCTTGCTATCGCTCTTATTCATGCAGGCTTCATCGACTCCCGAGCAACCCTGAATCCTAAACGTGCGGCTTCACAGCAGCGGCTCACTCCAACCTCTCACTCATAGCAGTAGAGAACACTCTAACCTCTCACAGCTGCTGACAAACGAATAACCCACTCAAGCATCCCTGACTCAGAGATTCAATCCTTGCAGAAAAAACAAGGAAACGAGTGAAACTCCACGTCGCTGCCGCTCGTCCCACTAAAGAAGCTCGTCCCTGCCCTCCACTACATGACAAACCTCCACCATTCCTATCCGCCCGGTCTAGTGAATTGAATAACCTTCACCAGTACCCGGGGCACCTGCTTTCAAATATAAGTCTTAAGTGCGAGTACAACAAAGGGCACCTGGTTATAGAAGTCATTTTTCCCGAACTCTTTCCACGTCGCTGTCGGATTTCAGTTTCTCCTTCTTTTCACTCTCTTATGAATCTATTCTATTATTCCATCTTGAATGGCCCGTACGACTGAATTCAATGATCGCATGCCGGTCCGCCCGACCCACACTCACCGGCTTATGCCATTGACCCGGGGTATGCGTCAGCCGAGTCAATTCTGATCCCCTAAACCGACGTTCCTTCGCTGACCGGAATTCTGCTCAACGAAGCCCCGCTCGCTTCCGAACCTGTCTTTCTATGAATCGCTTCCGAACCTGTGTCTTTCTATGAATGATAATAGACTCTCGTTCGCACCAAAGAAATTGAACGCTTCAGTTCGTCCATCGCATGACATGAGGAATGGTCCCTCTGCTTCCTTACCCGAATGAGAAGGATGGGAAGCGGTCGGTCGGCCTATCTCTATTCAATAGGAAGTGGTCGTCTTCACGTTGGTTGCTTTGATAGGTATTGCAAAGAAAAGGATAGCTTCGATTGCTGCATACTAGACTCAATATAATTCTAATATAGTTAACCGCGTAGTGGGATTCACTGCTGTCCCGACCGCTCACTCAACTAGCTCAACTAGCCTACGGGGGATAAGAATAAAAGAAAGAAGTGGAGCTCAACTCTGCCGCTCTTTAGGTCTTTGCCGCTCCTGCCTTCGCTGACCAAGCTTTCCTGATCGCTTCACTAAACATAGTTCGTCCCTCTTATCTGGAGCGAGAGAAGATAGGACTTGCGCTCTTTCCCTCTTTGCATACCGTAGTCTCTTATCTGAATGTCATTGCCTACTGGTATGATATATAGAATAGAATGAGTCGTTCAGTCTAATGACCGCAAGAGACGACTTCTTCCGGCTATAACAAGACCACTTTGCAATGCCATTTATCGAGCGAGAAAAGAGTGTATTTTCCCACTTTTGTGTGTCTTTCGGTCAAGTATAATGAGGAAGTCTTCTAAATTCCCTCTCGCTTCCTTAATTGAATGATTAGAAAAGTCGAGTCAAAAATCGCAATGATTAGAAGTCGAGTCAATCTTAACCGAGCCTATCGGGGATACCCTCGATAAAGCAATAGTAAAGTAGCGACTGGTATCTCTTCTGATTCAGTGTTGCGTATTTGCTTGAATCTTTGGATTAAGGAAGAAAAGGCACCGACCTTACCTTAAGATAATTTGCTTCGCCTGGAGTGGGGCTTCGGCCCCCGCGAAAGAAATACCTTAGTAAGTGCTCCGGTTGCAGTAAGATCTTAATCCATAATTCAAGCGTAAACGCACAGAGTTCATGGCGTTTCAGCAAGAGTCGTGAATGGAAAGAAAATTCAATGAAATTAAGAGATAATTCAATTAAATTAAAGAGATGCGGAGGGCCGAGTGAAACGACGGGAGGAGGACAGATTCTTTCTATTATGCTATGCCTAAGTGCTCGAGCGACTCTAAGATAAACTCAGACTGTTTTGACTCTAACTCACTCGCCCCTTTCCTTTATATTTGTAATATATTTATTTCAGATGGCAAATTCAAACCAATTTCATTTTCATTTCTTCCTTTCGATGAATACTCCAAAACCCACTTTACTTTAAGTAACGAATCAAGTTTCGAGACGAAAAACAGGACAGCGAACAACTGCGCGCTACAGTGAAATTCCTAACCTTATGTATCCTTATACAAAGGTTAGGTTCAACTCGTATTGGGGTAGGGGCAGTCACGGGCAGCCCCGGGCATCTGCTTCCTCTGTTCCTTCTTGTCGAGCAACTATTAAGTTAAGTAAAGGAGTCTTCCGTACCCGCGTAAAAGCGCTTTATCGGATTCCTGTCGAGTTCATTTCATAACCTGAACCTAAAGACGGAAGGGTGGAGTTCATGGCCTAAAGCCATTCACTCTTTCCTTTCGGATGCCCTATCGGTCGAGCCATCTAAAGAAGCCCTTAGTAGTCGATCAATTATATATACCCTCCTGCAATATCTTTCTAATATTTGAGTCTTTAATTATAAACTACTCAAGATGTTCCCTTGGGGGTCGAGCCTCTTATCCTTACCCTCGACAGCCAATTTTTCGAGCGATCAACGAGTTCCCACTTTCTTTTATCTTTTCGGTTAAGTATTCTGAGGAAGTGTGATCCATTCCCTCTCCCGCTCCGTGTGGGTCGAGCGTCTTATCCTGACCCTCAAGGTCATTTCTATCCCTTCATTTTCTGCCCTGACTATAAACGAAAACGATCACGAAATACTACCAGCTATCATTCGTTCCTTAAATCTAAATCTAGACGTCTAACTCACTCGTTCCTCTCATATCTCGTCACATATAGAAAATTCCCTTTATAGCTCAGCAGCAATTCGGGGGGTCGGAAAGAAAGGCACGAGGGACGTACATTCACTACTCTTCGGGAGTTCATATAGGGTATAATAAGGTTTTAACAGTCAGATCGGGAATGCACTCTGCTTCCTCACTCTTTTTAATTCACCCCGTCGTTATAACAATTTGGCCACGTCGCCAATGTGTCTCGTCCCTCTCCCGTATGGTCGAGCCTATAGGTATACCCTCAGTTACATCACTCTCCTGAACAAGAACTAGGAATACGAATATCTTGGAAGAAGAACTAGGAATACGAAGATCTTCAATTCTCATTCGCTCTATTCTCCTTATTTTTCTTTCAATTTGAGCTCTTCAGATGAGTGGTATAAAGAATAGAATAATCTTTCTATGAGTACTCCTCCCACTCCTCCCTTGGTTCGTCAATTTCATTTAAGTTATTGATCTAGTAGCAGCTGGACCCAATGAGCTGGGCACTATAGGTACATAGCATTGTGCGTTACCTGCCCGATCCTGTCTTATGGAGCTGTTAAAGATCCTTAATTGAATTAATGCTCGAACAAGTAAGGAGTGCAATTGAAGTTTAGATAGAAGGAGATTTCCATATGCTTAACACAAGCAACTCTTAGTTTTGTAGGGTTCAAGGAGAGTAGTTTATGTGAATGCGAGAACATCAACCTATATTCTTTCTTTTCTCGGCATGCGAGGACTGATAGAGATATTGGATTCTTTTTGTTCAATGAGTTTGAGGAAGGAAAGGGAGGAGTGATTAAGTATGATACGGGGCTCAAGCAGTGATTAAGTATGATAGGGGTCTCAAGCTTTCAATAAATAACGGGGCACAAGCGCTCTTAGTCCGGGAGGCATAATCTAATCTCCTCTTCTCTTCCAGTACTTTCTTTCCTTACAACCTCTCCAGATCCGGGACGAGACGCACTTAATTTCGTCGACAGGTCCTCTTTTTTTCATTTTCTTTTTTCGCAAATATTAATAGTGAGCGTACTTCTGAGTCTGAGTCCTCACTCTATAAGGATAAGCGGGCCGTGCCGCACGTGAAGGATTTCAACTTCTTTAGTTCATTTGGGTCACTGATGCCACTTTGTGTTATGAATTCTTTGTGCCGAACTATAGATCAAATAGTTCTTCATAATTTGAATTCACGACAGCCGTTTCGGTATAGTTTCTTTGATTTTCTTTGTTCTTTCTTATGTTTCCGGATCAATTTAGCACTCTCCAACTGGGCCGTGGCGCACGTGAACGATTTAGAGAGAAGTTGTTAATTTTCGTAAGTGATTCAACTTGCACTGAATAATTCTTTGTTCCTAAGGATATAAGATAGGGTCATATAAAGCTACAGCTCATTCTTTTTTTTTTTCCCTAACTATACTATATAGAGGATAGATGAAATCTTCGACAGGTCAGATTGTTTCAAATGTCATCTGTCCCTGGCCGTGCCGCACGTGAAGGATTTAGAGAGAAGTTGTTAATTTTCGTCACTGATGGTACTTTCCTTTTTTTATGATAATTCTTTACATCATAAGATGAGTGTGAGAGTGATTTTCTTCCCTCTCCCTTACTTTCTATCCCTCATACTTCTTAAGTTCACTCGTCCCTTGAGGAGTGAGATCCTAGTCTATATAAATAGATCCCATTGATAATAATTCTTTTCCACACACGAATGAAGTAGCTACTCGCCAGACTCGAACTGACACAGGCTCTCAATTAGAAAACATGGCCCATCTTCCATCAAAAGGAGTCGCACCTGCTCACTAATGGAATGAACTTGAACCTGAATCCGTCTATCGAAAAGTGATTAAGGACAGAGAGAGTGGTCTTGAGGATCGAATGCTTGCGGAAGAAGGCCTGAAAGAAAAGCTTCTACTGACTCCACTGGGACTCTATCTGAATCTCTCTCCTTAGCATTTGCAGTTGAGACTTTATCCTGCAATTACTATAGAAAGCCATTCACTCTTATTCTCTCTAACCCTCTAATTAGCCCAATGGACAAGGCTTCTTTTTGAATTCTTTACTTGAATGTTCTTCTTTTTATCTCCCGTCAGCAACAACTAGTAGTCAAGTTCATGGCTTTGGGCCATTCATTCTGACCTCTCCTTAAGTCGAGAATATGCCTATTGGTATACTATCTCCCTCCGACGTAGCGTCCTTATGCACCTCGCACTCTGCTTCCCTGGCTCTCGGTCCAATGAGCGATCGGAAGCATAGGCAGCCAGAGCACGCCCCTCTTTCACTTATCTGACTTCAGGGCAGGTACTACTGAGCCTTCCTTATACTAGGACTAGTGCTTCCACCACCCCTCTTCCTTCCATTCCACCAATTACTTGAATGACCACAAATTATCATCGGTGTTGCCAACCTCTATTCTAGCTAGCCCATCGACGACTTCCACATCAACTTCGCACCTTCTCTGCCCTAAGCCTATGCCTTGCCTGACGGAGCCGTGGACGGGAACTTTGCCTCTCTACTACTCTTTGCCTGGGTGTGGGTACGGGGCCAAGTTCCTCTGATCTGTCTAACTAAGCCCTCAGCCAACTCACACTTTATTGAGCCAGCAGGACTACCCTTACGAAGCCCGGGCACTGCCTCTTGCCTCGCCTTCCTCGGAGCTCTGGTTTGATCAATGAGAGGGCGCTCGAGCCTATTTTATATATACCCTTTAGCATGCGCTCGAAATATTCCTATCTTTTCTCAACGGGGTTAGCCATTCATTGAGTCGCTCCCTTCGGTTATCACTCGGACCTCGTTCCCTGAGAACTCTCTTGCTTGCGCACCGTAGCACAGAGCCTTTGATTGCCTCTGTAGTGATGAGGAGAAGGTAGCCTCGGAGCTGTAGTGCGGTAGTCGATCCCCGACCCCGAAGAGTGAGACTGAGAGCGACCTAAGCTCGCCAGTTCTATCCGCTCTGAAATAAATAAAAATAAATAAATCAAATAAAAGGACAAGTATTAAATAAGGGTGGAGAGGAATCTTCCGGTTCGAAGCACACGCCCTCCCGTTTGTTTGTAGGAACGAGTCGAATAAGTGGAATCCTGGTTCGCGAAGAGTAACCTAAGTTGTTTTTACTTTCAAGTAGTAAATTCTATAATATAATAGAAACCTAGAAGTCAGTCGCCACTCCACGTCGCTGCTACGCTCCTTACCAGTCGCCCCTTGCCTTTCTGTGCTTTAGATTGGAAAAAGCCCCTTGCCCTTCATTGAGTCGTGCGCGTTTACTACCGCATCTCGGTGCGCATCAATGAGAATAAGTTTCATCTAACTCATGAAGAATAAGTTTCATCTAACTCATCTTCGGGCGAAATAGAGTCAACCATAGATCTATCATCCAGCCTTCTCTTCATCCTCTCTGTCTAGCATGGGATGATTGTGTCCGTGACAATTCTTTCGGAAATGGCCCGCCCATCGAGCTCGTCCTCCATCCAAGATAGGGAAACTGGACCAGGACCCAACGACTCCACGACTTAAAAGACTCTATCCTATCCTTTGCAAAAGTGGTTTGAATAGCTTGCCCTAGGATTGAACGACCAAAGACTCCCCACTTAACGGCGCCGGAGAAAGAAAATGACCTTGAATACAACGCCAGAGAAAGTGCCAAGGATTAGACTTTGGATGATCAGCCAAGAGACGATAAACTCAAGCAAGAAAGATATAGAGACAACTCAATTCGAATATATCACCTAGAAATTAATAAATTCAGTTAAACAAGCGCATGTGTTAAGCATATAGCGGAAGCTCGAAATTAGCTCAGACCTTTCTCGTCAAACTTGTCTTTGGCCCATTTGTTCCACGTGCGTGAAAGTGGCTGAATGAAGGAGAATTAGTAGCTGACCTGTACCCAATGTGCTTGGCCGCGGAGCCTCGCCGGTAATCTTGGGGGGGCGAAAGCTTTCTTTACATTCATACACGGGATCGTCCCGGGAAAAGTGGGTTCCGTTCCACAGCGCTTCCTAGAGGCACAGCTGCGTACTGCGTAGAAGGAAAGAAGTGAGCGGATAAAGCGAAGCCCTCAAAAGGCCAGTAGGAGGGGCTAAGTTCAAGTAGCGAACCCCTCGTCCAGCCAATAGGCAACTCGGTAGTGGTACGAGGTTCCATGACCACGAGCAAGCATTGTGATATAAAGATTTGACCTGACCTGAGTGGATGGCAAGACTTCGTAAATGATGTGTCGCGATGTAAGCCAAAAGCTGGGATTTGTATTTCTTGCAAGTAACCTCCTTAGAGAGGTTCGCCCACGCTTGTAAGGCACCAAACTGGAGGGCTCACTATAGTTTCTAAGCATCATTTACCTAGTCAGCCCAGAGGTCCACTCCAATCAGCCCTCTCACACTCTCTCAATTAGAGGGTCGAGTTGGAGCGCGCCCGGAGGTCCACTCCAATGTGTAGTCAAGTAAGAAGGGAGGAGCAGCTTGATTATAGTAGTTTGCAGGGAGGGCTTTCTTATAGCTTGCGGGGAGGATTTTGGAGAAGTACTTGAGCCTTATCGGGAACTTTATCGGGGAATCATCCTGGAACTTCTATTTTGCGTTTGAGCACTTTCGCTGTCGCTCGTTCCATTACCGGCGCACCGCTCTCTTCTTTCCAGCGCTCCCGTTGGGGAGGACTTCCTTTATGCGCACTTCGCGGGCCGCTAGAATCAATTCTCGGTGGTCTTCTAAGGGACGACTGAAAGGAGGGCTCGCCGCTACGCGCCTTTCTTTTTTACCGCTCCTCGCCCGTTGGTCAAATCCCCGACTTGGAGCGAGTATACGAGTGAATCGTTCCTTTGACTTTGGGCGCTCCCTTTTGGAGCGAGTCATCGAGTGAATCGGCTCCGCACCTACTATAATATCTTCTCGTTCCAATGACATGTGGGATGCCCCCTAAAACTTAGATCTGGTCGGGCCAAGCAGGGCTACGGGTGGGTATGGAGCCTAGATCCGAGATAAGGCCCCCGTTGACCCCACCGCCCTCGTAACGTGCGAGGAAACGACGCGCTTAAATAAAGTGAATCCAACCTAAACCTGCTACTTCTGACTTCTTGGACCAAAATGAGTAACGTACGAGTGAATGAATATATAGTTTTTCATGCCATCTTAGACCTTAAGCTGCGATAGCGACTCCGAGGGCTTTCCTTTCCTCGAATGGAATGAATGAGCTATACCCGCCCACTAGACTCTCTTTATCTGGTCGGGGAAATGGAACTTATCCCGCTACTTCTGACTTCCTTGGCCGCCCACTGGACTCTCTTTATCTGGTCTGGTCGGGTCTTTCCTAGATCCGAGTGTAACGAGCTCAACGTCGGCAAGCCTCGCTATTTACTATTTTTTGAGCCCCTCCTACTGGCCTTTCTAGGGCTTCGCTCCATTCCATTCCGCTTAAACAATTCCCTTTACGACGCTAGCCATCGTGCGGGTGACCCTTAGCCCGCCCACAGTGGATTCAATTCAGACCCTTTACTGAGCCAGATTCAAGATGAATCTCATTCTGAATTTGACCACTTTTGCATCCAGTAACTTCTTTCGCTATACCCACCCACCTTTACGACGTCTTCCTCCTACTGGCGCTTCTCGTTTCTAGGGCTGAGCGTGAAATTAAGATCCTTCACGACGCAAGCTTGCTCCTTTACGATGCTATAGTGTTCCTGCTTGACTTTCCTTTAAGAGTGAAGTGAGATATCTCCTTCATATGTTCAAGAATGTGTGAATCCGTACATTGAATTAATTAGCCCATAATCCGCGTTCAAGAATCGCCATTTATGAACAATTGGAGCCGGAGATGAGACCAGCCTCCGACAGAGAGAAAAGCACAAAAGCCTTAGGGGGTCATCCTTAGGTGGCTCAGTAGTAGGTCTCGAGCAGAATAGGAAGTGGGGGAGGTGCCTTATCAAGGGGGAAGTAGCGAACGTCACTGTACCACACCATCCTTAGTAGCGAGCCAACCGATGAACACAAAAAGATCAGAGGTGCAACTTCAAGGTGCGAGTTTTTAAGTAATATGCCCATGGGGTCAAGAAAGGAGTGTGAGCGGAGAGAGCGAGCTAAAAAAGGTGCCGTTGGACTATAGGGGACTAGAGGGCTCACCCCGGGTCTCGTTCGGGCTGGTCTTCAGTGCTTTCAACGAGAAAGAGACATCCGGTTCAATCAAGCAAAGCAAGAAATGGCAAGAGAGATAGCTTCATATGAGATAATGCAAGGGCACTTCCAGTCGGCAGGAGTAGACAACTTCCACTTCGGAGCTAATCCGGCTGGATGGCTTTTGGGCAAACCCACGCTTTAATACCTAGTGCTTGTCATGAGAGAGAGGTCGGGAGGGGACCCGGTTGAAGCCGCTAAGAAGTTCAGAGAGCATTTAGGATTTAGGATTGAGTGAAACAGAGACGTCCACTGTTATGCAGGCTGGCACAGAGGGCAGCCACTGAAACTGTGCTCTTGCTTATATCTTATATATATAGTGCAGTTGGATTAGATTAGCCTCTCTTAAGTGATGCGACCCTCCTTTCCTTTTCTTTAATAATCAAAGAGCAGGTGCGACCTTCAAGTCTGACTCGAGAGGATGATATGATAGCCGAGATATCTCGCGTAGAGCTCTGATTTTCTTTCTTCTTTTTTGGTTGATGAATTGTCGTTGGATTAGTTGATGAAAGGCTTGTGGTTGGTTCGATTGAAGGTCTCCCCTTCGGATCATGGCAGCTAAAAGTCCTAGATTCCCGGTTGAGGTCTCTGGCCTAGCTTCTTCTTATAATTCTATAGTCAAGGAAAGGACTAGCCTTGCCCCCCCGCACCAGCACCAATGAAATGAGTTGCTTTGTCCTGCGCTCGGATGGACGAATCTTTTCTTCCTTTTTTCCCTTACCATGCCAAGACTCTTCCTTTCTTACCCTTCCCATGCCAAGACTTGAGATCAAGCAGCGATTCCCTTACTAGCCCGACCGATGAAAGGAGCGGGACGAGCCCAGGTAATTGGCGAGCTCTTTTTCATGGTTGCTTCATTCTAGTTCTTTTTTTTCTAGCTTAATTCTTCATGTCATGTATTAGAGGAGCACCGGTGTGAAGCTGACTTTTGATCTGTGGCCTGCTATCAATCTCAGTCCTAAGTCAACTATTCGCCAGGTACGATACGAAAGCAAAGAACTGAGGGAGCCCCCATTCTTTTTTTTTTTTTTAATTCTTCTTGAGTTTTGCCATTCATCTTTTGCATTAGCGTAGGCTCTGAGTCCTGCCCAATCTCCCATTCAGGTGCGTAGGGATCGAAGTGCTTTAGCGGTGCTACAGTGATCGAACGATTAATGATGCCGACTAAGTGGCCCAAGCGCATAGGTGAAGTTCAAGCATCCCGGTAGTTGTAGTTGAATTGAATAAGAGAGAGAGTGCATTCGGGAACGAAAGACTAGGTTTAACAAGGAGGGCTTGGGATAAGGGGGAAAGAGAAGCGTTCAAGTGCGTCGTGATTGAGTTTAGTAGGTGTGTAGGAAGGAGAGGATTTCCTAGTTTAGTTTACTAGCATCTCGGGTACCTCCAGTTGCGAAGGCAGTCCTCTAGTCGCTCCCTTAGCTTAGAATGAGAAGGTTCAGCTCCGGTACCCATGATCGGGGTAGATGGCTGATGGTCTGGCTCGCTTTACAATCAATCAAACCTGGCTTCCACTCGTTGGCACACTTCGCTCCGCACCTTACTATATTGGGTTTTCTTCAATGATTTTAATCAATGAGTCGGAGGTGTCTCGCCGATCCATGAGTCTAGTACGGGCGAAAGTGAGAAGGACCGTTCAAGTCAGTAGGAGTGGGTGCCGGTAGTTATGCGCGTCTAATCCCGACGGAGCAGTGATAGATGTGGGAACCTTTTCCTATGTTGGTGGGGACGAGAGGAGGAGCGTTATAGAGCAGCTAGCAGCAGGCGGAACGAGAACTTAGAATTGGAAGTGTAAGGTAGTTCAGTTCTATATAAAGTGGACTTGGCTTAAATTTTATGGGTCATAACTACCTCCTTTCTATAGATAGATCGAAGTGGGTATAGTCAGAATGAAGTTCATAACGACGGAAAGGGGTCGCCTCCATTCGCTTCCCTTATCTAAAGTAGTGGGTAAAGTGGTACCATTTCATGGGTCCGCCTTTCTAAATCTAAAAGGAACTAATGGGGTGGGTCCAAGCTCATTTCCCTCCTCACATTGAATCTGAGCATTGCATTTGGAATCTCTATACCCTTCACGACGCTGGGCTTCTTCCTTGGTCTGACTACTAGCTTAAATTATAGTGTTTGGGCTGCTTGGCTTAAATTCAGTTCCTCCGAAGAGCCTTCGCCCTTCAAAGGATTTGGTAAGGAGCGAAGACGTTGTGTGTTAACGACGGGCTCGATAAGGCCCGCAGCGGTTGGAAGATAATAGACGGGCTCGATAAGGCCCGAGTTAGGATAGGGGGGAAGCGGGCGACTGGTAGGCAGCGACCCCACGACGCGGTTGGGACGAAAAAAAGCACGTTGTCCTGGCTCGAACGATAGAATGAGGACGGGTCGACGGGTGAATGGCGCTCCCAAGCCCTTTACGACGTCCATCTCGCACATTCTTTGCTTTTGGGGGAAAGACAAAAAGCGTAAGAGCAGAAGTCTCATTCATATACCGCACCAGCACAAGCTGAACAATGTAATGAGAACGAGGCAGAGCGTGCCACTCTGAACCTTCTCTCGTCGCTGCCTTGCCCTTGCCACGTCCTTTCTATCGTACCTAAATAGCTACCGTTGGTTCCGCTACTGGGCTACTTCTATCTGATAGAGTCCTTCTTACTGAGCTCCTAAGGGCACTTCAACATCTTTCTTCTATAGTATGGGCAGAAGATAGCTATTAATCTCTTTCCATTCAATAGCTCATCACTTGCGTATGTGGGAGAGCTAAGACAATACGAGAATCTAAGTTAGGTGAATTGAACCAGATGTGAACACTGACTTTGTTATCCCGCTTGAACGAAACGAGTACTTTGGTGCTACGCCTTCAGGTTATGAGCCGGCTTAAGAATGTTTCCCGTGGGTCGTATTGACTTGACCCCTGGTGGAGCTCCAAGGAAAGGATAATATAAGCAAGAACCTACCTCGTACGGGAAAAGAGAAAGAACTAATATGCCATGAACGAGAACCATCTTAAAAGGAAGATCAAACCTCTCCGAAGAGTCGAGCTACTCAGCTATCAAAGTGTAAGGAGTCGGAATGAACCTATAAGTCTTCGTTCCTGTCCGAAGAGTGGTTAAACTGAAGATTAATCTGCTCTCCCTGCTGCTGAGCTAACTACTGCTTTCCCTACCGCTCTGTGGGACTCACCAGAAGAGATTAAACGAACTAAGGGCACCTCACCAGCAACAGTTAGTAAGAAGTCCCTACCAAACTGACCTAGAACAGATGGAAATCCTAGAACAACTACCATTCCCGGCAGCTATTTAGTTGTAGCCTATCACTCTTATCTGTAGCTCTTTTCCCACAGGTGGCATTTTGCCCTGGTTCCCAATCTATGAAATTAAAGGAAAGAACTCTTATTAAGGGGTGGAGACTACTTAGGTGAAGAAAGAACTGGAGCAGCAGCTGGAGCTTAAGGTGCGGAGCCTCGGGAGGGCATTCCAAGTCTACTTCGGCTGCTATTGGCGCCGGCAGCTGCTCTTGCTGTTCGGTTCGGGGTTCCTACTATTTTCTTCCTTTTACTTGCCCGTTTCGAGGAGCCCTTATAGTTTAGTTTCTTTCTTGGGAAGTGCTTTTCCGGGAGCTCCACCTTTCATCCTATGTTTTTCACTCTGAGTTCAACTGTTCTTTCATGAAAGCTCATTCGTTAACTCCGCAAAAGATCCTTATCTGCTATATGCGTAACAAATGCATAAAGAGTAGAGTGCAAAATGCAACTATGATATAATTATATTTGCAATTTTCAACAATTACAATCAAAATCAACAAGATCAAAAGATCAGAGAAGATGCTTAACTCAAAATGCTACACAAATAGGATCAGAATGGGAGAGATACTTAACAATAAATAGGATCTGAATAGCTTAAGTCAATTCTTAATTCAAGCCTTTGAGTTTGAGGTTCCAACTATTTGAAATTATTTTAGCTGACTAAGGAAGTAAAGAGTGAAAGATAAGATAGTACGTAAGTAAGAGTGAAAGAGAAGAAATACACTTCAGCTAAGGAGCCACCCTCCTTTCATTTGATAAGCCAATAAGGAGGTTCTTTTAACCTGAACCCCTGATCTTAAGCCTTTGAGGTTCTTTGCCAGATCTTCAGCCCCGGAGAAAAAGAGGATTATGAGGTGTGAGCCGCTCACTCTTTCTACAAAACTACTTGAATTTATCTTTCCTTTCGCGCGACTACACTATAGACTGGAATTGTTACCCGTCGCACGTCGCTACTTATAATAAGGAATTTAGTCTCTCGTTAGTTGGGCGTTCATAAGCTTCTTTCTTTCGTGCTTACTTATTAATGGGCTCCCCTTGAATTAGCTCTTTCAACTGGAATAAACGACTAAGGAAGGTCAAATGCCTCTTATAAGTTCGGCTTTGCTCCTACTTACTCGTACGGTACGATTGAAAGGAGTCCCTACCTCAAAAAAGAGGATAAGAACAGCTGCAACAAAAGAGCAACCAATAACTGATGTATGTCGGTCGGGATCCAACAAAACAACTGCTACTATAGTGAAAGGCTACCCGGTATTGCTTTTTTAACTCAACAGGAATTCACTTTGATCTTCGTGAGGGACCTGGAGATTGACTGAGTTGGCCGGGTTCAGTAGTTTATGCCTAGTTAGCCAGCTCTTTCTTCTCCCCTGAAGAGAGATGTTGTAAGAGGTGGAGCTCCGGTTATGCAATATGCTCGACCGGAAGAACATGGAAAGAGTGCACTCTACCATCCGTCGTTATCACTCACCCGTCTTAGTCGACCCCGTCGCATTCGCTCGTACGTCGCTTTCTCTCGTCCGTCGTTTCACTCGGCCGTCCGTCGCTATCTTCCCGTCACTTTGTTCGGCCCTGCTGCTAGAGCAACGAGTTCAACAGTAGTAGACGTGGAGACCTATGGGAGAGGGAAAAAACATGGGGTTTCTTACTTTCAAAATGCCTTTGATTTCACTTACATTAGACTGACTGACGCTCGGAACATAATATAGGGGCTTACTCACTCGCATAAGAACTGACTTCAATACCAGTCTTCCCTAGCTAGCTTTAGCTTCCTTGCTTGGCTTAACTATGGCTATTTAACTTGCTGCTTCAAAGCATACTCCTGACATTATCCCACCTTACTCCATCGAGCCTGTTGCCGAAAGCCAGTTTCCAGGGGCCTGCTGCTTTTGAGTTTGAAGAAGGGTGGATTGAATCCTATGAAGCTATACTGGCCAGTCGAGATAGTGGTCCGCCTGCTTTAAAGCGATTGTTCGCGGATGAAGCGGAGAAAGGAATCGCTTGCTAATGCGCACTCACTAGAAAAAGATTATACGACTGGGACTCCATTCTTTGAAGTAAGGGGAACCAACTCAGTAGGGGAAGAAAGAAAAGGTTGATTGGAAACAACGCGTTGAACGCCCAGAGTCGGGCCAAATAGACTAGACTTTCTGGCTCATTACTTTACTATTCGATAAATCCCATCGGCTCCATTCCCCGCTAAAATGGATTCAAAAGCTTCAGCTTCCTTCATTCGTCATCCAAAAGAAAGAAAAGAATCCAGCTGTCCGAAGCAAAACAGCAGGAATAGGCCGGTACCCAAGAGCTGCAATCCTGGAAGGGTCCTTCTTTGTTCCAGGGAAGCTAAGACTAAAAAGATGCTTAGTGGGGCAAAGAGATTGACTTGAGTTAACAATAAATAGGCCGATCGACTCTACTCAACTATTCTTTGAGGATATTTCGTCTCTGTAGTGAATGGCCAAAAGGGTAGTCTAACATTGCCCCAAAGGCAACCCCGGAAACTGTAGTGAATGGCCACGTCGCTATCGCTGCAAGAGTAGTTCATGGATGGCCCTCCGTAGTCTCTTATTTGAATAAGTTACGTAAGTAGTCGAATATCTTCTAAGTGCCATTCACTCTACCACGTCTAACTCACTCGTACCGCAGCAACTGAACTTAAGGAGGAGTCAAGTTCATGGCCCCCATTAACTCTACCCGTCAAGTATAATGATTCACTTTACTACTTTTACTAGAGTTAACGAAGAAATGGAATTCCAAAAGATCCAGAAAGAAATACAGAAAAAAGTAAAGAATCCTTTAAGATAATTTGCTTCTTCTTATTATATGGATGGATCTTACCTTATATAGTGTAGTATCCCTGCCTCGAGATACGGATAAGCTCCGGCAGCCTAAGATCTGGAATTTCAGTTAACTTTGAACTCTAGTACGGGAGTTATTTAGACATCCGTGCTTCACACATGCAGAAACTAAGAAAGATTAGGAGCTACTTAAGACAGGCACCAGATTTATTAGTTTAGCCTGGAAGACTATTGCGTGGGCACCAGATTTTGTATGTCCAAAGTCTCGTTTCGTTTAGTTTTCGTGCCGACAGCTTAAGGTCGTGAATGCATGAAAAACAACCGCGTCGACGTCGACGGGGCGGACTCGGGTGGGAAAACAGGAAAGAATCCCTTTCAGCAGCAGCTCTTTCTCCTCACCCGGCCCTAGCTCATTTAAGGCATGCTTCTTTCCGGTTCTTTCAGGTCCTTTCATTCCTCTTGTCTTCGGGGGTTTAAGTTCATGGACAGAAGATAGCTATAGGAACTCAACCAGCAGCCGGGAAAGTTTACCTTCAGCCGTCTTTTATGTTAATGGCCTTGCCTAGAAGATAAGATATTCCTTTATAATATTTGAATTAAGATGTAGCCCGCCTTCTAACGCTGGCATTGCTTAAATCACTCCCTTTAGAGTCCTTAGCTGCTTAAGTAGCACCAAGAGTGAATTAGCTGCTTAAGTAGCACCAAGAGTGAATTATAATGAGTACTCGTTCTCCAATCTTTCTGCTGCCGGAGCATATGCCTCGAACTCTGCTAATTCACTCTTTCTAGTCTTTGATGTTCATAGCATTGTGCCAAGCCAAATCCGAAAAGAGAAAGAATTATCATGGCCTTGCCCGAAAAGAGAAAGAATTATCATGGCCTTGCCTTCAAGTCGAATAGATGAATGGCAAGGATAGAGTAGCTCCAGATTATTCAATGGAATTAATGAGTACGTAAGCCCCTTCGGTCCCTCTTTTGTTCTTGGGTCTTTAAAGGTCCCTCTCTAAGGAGCTCGAGACGTCTCAACGTCGCCCCGGCAAACAGTCGTGAATGGCCACAGCAAGAGTCCTAAATTCCAGGAACGATAAAGCTCCGCCTTATGAATGACTCCGGCTGCCTAAGATTAAGATCTTGAATGAAAGAAGAAAGTTCACTCAAGTACGGGAGTTCAAAAAAAAGGCAAAAGATCCGTTATCAAAAGCCCCTTATAAAGAGGATCATTTTGTCTTAATCAGCCTTATGAATGAGTTGAGTTCCGGTCTCCGGCTTGAATGAAAGCTCAACGGTATTCTTATTCTAGTCAACTCAAGTACGGCAAAAGAGAATAAGATGCGTAATGCTATATGCTTGACACATGCCTCAACTTCAGGGCTCGACCGTTAGGGACGAGTTCAAGGACGGGGTCGACGGGGTGACGGGAAGACAGCGACGTGGCTGAGGAAAGAGGGAGTTCTCACAGCTACAGTCTTTTTTTGGTATTAGATCGCGAGAGCTTTCTATAGGAGAATACGATACGCGAAACGAAAGCAAGTAAGGGGAGAGTTCAAATGGTAGAGTGAATGGCCCCATGAACGACTGTTGCTGCGGTACGAGGAGAAAGAGTTCTTACTCGCCCCTCTCTCCTAAAGGGGGAACAGTGATGTTTGCATCACACCAGCCAACAGAAGAATCTCTTGCGAAGAGAAGTAGACACGTTTCAAAAAGATCATATTCAAAGAGAATCGAAAGAGTCGAAAAGAGAAGAATAATTTGATTAGTGAGTGGTTTTTCTCTCTCTTTTTTCTCTCTTTTATCCGAGGGGAAAACGAAGCAAATGGCGAAGCCGCTTTTGGAAGTGTCGAGCTCTCATTAAGAATCACTGGTCCATCAAGACCTTGATTGCGCATGGTTAGTAGTGAGGGCACAATGCCATTTCACGACTATGGTATGCGATCAGAGTCTCTTCTCTTGCTTGTGCATTTTGAGCGCCTGCTCACAGGGCATGATTACCATGTCTCCCGAACTCTTTCAGTTCAGTACATATGGGGCAAGACGATGAGGTCGGAATGGGATCGGTTCACGTCTCACCATAGTGCCCGCTCACTCATGATTGGTAATGGATGGTGCGAAGGATTCAATCCTGCCTTGCCCACGGCTACCCTGTTAGGAACATCTTTCTAATCTCGCCGCGGCAAAAACACAACCAATGGCGTGGCACGTTCGCAATCAAAAGAGGAACTCTCCTTTCTCGACCCTCCAACCTTCGCGGCCCTCTCGGCCAGACGGAACTTTCCTCCGCCCCACCAACCTGCCAAATGAATGGGGCTCTTAATCGCTATCGCTCCCCTCATCACTCTCTTCAAACAGGCCTTCTTTCTCTCCTTGGCTTGATCTCGTGACATCCCTCTCCTTTTCCATTTCTTCTTTGAGGCTCGTCCCGATGTCAAAGACTTCCACGGGGGCTGTATCGACCCAGGCGTGACATCATATATATTCTCTCTCTTCCTACACGTCGCTGAATGTATTGATGAATGCTCTATCCTCTCGCTCGATAACTTATTAAGTGCGCTCTTCCATTCACGACTGCAGCTGAACGCCATTCACGACTGCAGCTGAAGGATAGCCATGAACTCTAATGGTTTGGTTTGATAAAAAGCCACAAGGGAAATAGAACCTGAACAAGCGAAAACCAACAAAAGACCACGTAAAACGCGCTAGAACGATCGCAACCCGAATCAGACGGAGGATATTTAAGTTGGGACAAGAGCGAACGAAGAATATCCGAGGGGCGGCGAAGGAGCCAGAGATTCTTTTCCTGAGCTTCTTAAGCGGACTTCAATGGCATGGGTTCCATTCCTATGTCACAGGAGGAGGCCTCTTCTCGTCTCGACTTTGACTGGAACGAGGGGCAAAATCCCATAAAGAAGAAGTGGTCTTTTTCACTCTTTTAGCCTTCGTGCCCCATCATCAGCACAACGTGGTTTGATCCCTACCGTCCGTCAGAGTTCTTGCTTCAAGGGTTCTAATGCTACTCTGTTTTATTATGACTGTCCAGAGCGTGGAAGAAGCTGAAGTGACGTCTTCTAGCTTTGCGAGTTCTTTCTCTCTTGACCAAAAGAAGGTTTCTTTAGTAACCGAGACCGAAGCGGAAGTTAGCCATTCACTATCGAAGCGAAAGTCAGTCAAGCCACATCTCATATTCCCGATCGTCAACAGTCGAGAGAGAGACCAACCAACTAAAGAAGAGGGGGTACAGTTACCAAGCCGAAGGGAAAAACGAAATCAAGAATCAAATGAATAAAAAAAAAAAATGACACACTTTAGGGGCAGGTCTATCGGAGAGTTCGCAAGAGGTATAGCGCTCATCTTTTCAATTCAAGTAGGGTCCCCGGTCCATAGAAGAGGGGTAGGTATAGCTTTGGATAAGATAAGAAAGAAGTGTGCGACTAGCGGCACTCGAAGAGCATGGCTGGGACGGGAAGAAGCTCGAGAGGCAGAGCCAGGGACGTCCTTCGCTGACCTAGTTCTTTACTCTTCTCTCGCTTGGTCTCACTCGCTTCACTAGGATTGCATTCGATAGGATATCAAAGAGATTGAAAAGACTGCTCCGCTGAAACCGCGTCAGTGAAACTGAAGAGACAGAACTTCCTCCTTATATAGCACAAATTGTCGGGCAAAGACAGCGAAATCAAAGCAATCCGCTTAAAGCTATATCTCTGCAATCCGCTTAATCAACTCGCGATAAACTCTCATCGTGAGCACCTCGCTTGCTAACTCAAGACTAGACTTGCCTCTTTCTTTAGCGTTCCGCTGCGCTTGATAATCTCCCGCCTGTCCTACCGCAGTCGATCTGCTCTGAGTGTGAAGTGCTGCTGCCGGTGCGATAGTTTAGTGCTTCGCTTCTACGAGGTGGTAGAGGTCTTTTGAGTATTGGCTATATTGCTGAAGTTGGATTGGATAGCATGCCCTGGCTTCTACGGCTTAAGTTGGATAGGATAGCATGCTTGATCCTGGATAGGCAGAGAGCAGGCACAGGCATGCTTGATCATCTCCCGGCTGTCCGAGCTAGCTCCACTCCTCGCTCTGCACCTTGCCTTTGACCGCTTCGCACTTGTCCCGCCTGTCTTCGGATTGCTTGCCTCTGCTGATCAGAGCCAGAGAGACTCCGCTTAGCAGGGCTATGCAATCTTCGGTCGCTATGCAATCATTGGATCAATGCACTAGTCTCGTCTGTCTTTTCTTGCTTCAGTGGTCGCTTCTCATTGGACTATCTAAAAGTAGTGACACGGAAGAAAAGAATTGAACTTCCGAATCCAATTCACTGAAAAAACAAACTGAGAAGAGAGACAAGAGAACTCTTCGCCCCTCTCCCGTTGGTCGAGCCAGAAACACAACATAATAGGGCTCTACAATCTCCCAAAAATACTAACTTAATTGCGCTGCCTATATACCCATATTTTTTCGTCGGCCCTCTCGCATACGCTCGAGCTCTATCATCTATAAGTCCTTCCCCCTCTCCTTGACAACAATTGAATGATTATCAAAGTCGAGTCAAATTCAATTGAATGATTAGAAGTCGAGTCAATCTTAACCGAGCCCCGTAGTCACTTCCTTTAGTCAGACGTCGCTGTCGCTCGTACCTCAATATCAGCAGTGCTTTCTGAGGTGGCTCGCCTCCTTCAAGTGTTCTCTAATAATAAATAAGTACTGAAGTAAGGATAGTTTGTTGAGCTTTGCCAAATGAGCACTTCCTTTGGTTCTTTGTGCAGGTGAAGGCAAATTCATAACAGGTTCTTTCTCTTAAGTAAGTAGATAGCTGGAGTTCCAGATGTTTTTTCCTAGGTTGGCTCGTTCTCATGTGCCATTCAAAGTGGTGGAGTTGACTCGTTCATGTCAGGTCGGTTCATTTGTCTCACTGAGGTGAGGCTCGGTCATGTTCTATTCACCAATGTGGGTAGCCGTCTCGCTCAAGTTCAGTTCGTTCACTCAATCAGTAGTAGTGGCGGGCTCGGTTTGAGTCCTAGCGGTAGTGGGCTGTTTTCATCTGATCTCTTGGGGTTGGCTGGTTTATCTCGTCACCTCGGGCTCGGTCATCTTAATCTCTTCAATAGTTCAGCGAAATGCCTCATCAGTACTCGTCCCTTCCGATCAACTAGATGGTGCTCCTCAACTACTCAACCAGATGTTCCAATGAATCTATGGATTGTATTAGCGGGGTTCGGCACGGGTGTGGGATAGAAGGAGGACCAAGGTAGCGGGGACTGGGGGAAGTCTGCGGAGGTTGGGGTTGGCCTAGAGTTCTAACCCGGGCGTCTACTACTTCATCATTAAATTCACTCATCTTATTGCTCAACTTTAAATGAATGGTTGCTTTATGAATGATACAAGAATCTATATTGAGTTTAGACTTTGATGATCTTGCCCGAGTGATTCATCCTCATGCTAGCTAGAACGGATCAAACTCTTCTGTTGCGGAAGGGAGGACTCTGCTTCAGCAAGTGCGCTGACCGAATGAACGCCGCCCTTGTCACCCGTCCCAGGAAGCATAGGAGCTCATGCGAAGAATTTAGGCCCGCGACAGCGACTCCGAGCATCAGCATCAGTGGTGACCCTCCCGATTACTTATCTTACCCAAGGTTGCGCTCCGCTCCACTTGTCCGGTGATTGAAACTGCCAATGAGACTGCTGCCACTAAACTAAGGAGAGTGACTGATGAGGCGAGCCCCGTGAGGACGAGAATCTCCGTTGAGGACCGGAATCGTAGTGGCCTATACTATGCGAAGTCGAGTATCATAGTGCTGCGCTCAATAGCATCAAGTACTCGGGGCGGATGGTTCTTCATTATGATATCTGCTATCAGTTATCTGAGGCCTTGTCCCCATTCCTCCTGTCCCTACTCGTAAGCTCTTTCCCTCCCTCCAAAGAAGCGAAGTCGAAAGAACGAAAGGGGGAGGACCAGCATAGGAGGCTGTGGGATGGACGGGCATCATCAGACGCGCAATCATAAGGAGCAGTCTCAGAAAGGATCGGTAGGACGGGGAGGACTCATCAGTGGGCAGGCATCATAGGTGGAAGTAGTCAGACGCCCTCTTCCCCGGCCTTACCTTAGACTATATGATCCGGTCCTTATTGGCCATTAGCCCATGAGATGAAATAGAGATCTTACTCCCTTCTTTTCTGTCTCGGACGTCCTGTAGTCGCATAGCTCAAAAGTCACTGATCGGCGCCTATGCCGGCAAATTCCAACTCATCAAGGTAGACTCGTACGGGAATCGAGAGCTGCTTTGGAAATCTATATGAGCGAAGTCGACGGATCTGACCTCGGACGGTCTTTCTCTATATCTCCGCAAGGGGCATAGGTTTGTTTGAGAAAGCAACAGACTTGAGCATCATTATCTCACTGCAGAGAACTAGTTCGACCTAGCAGCGTACCACTCTAGATAGGGCTCGCTACCTTTCACGGGGTTGCTCCTTTCAGCAAAGCATCTCAACCAAGCTTCCTACTCTCTCTCTGCGCACCGCTTGAGTGGTCCTGCGCTCCTTTAGTGCTAGCCCTCTCTTCGTGATCGCCCTGACTTCGTCGGTCTCACTTGAGCTCTTTTCGTTGGCAGGCTTTAGCAATTAATCTTTCTGACCGCGATCTCTAGTCGCTCCTCTTCCCGGGTCTTAATTGACTCCAGCTTCACTTGAGTCCTCTACTTAGTCCACTGCTCTGCGTGACGGGTTAAAACGCTTCACTGTCGTTCGCACCGCGGAGTGGGGAATACCCTACCATCCTTCCCATAAGGACTGAGAGGACAGACTGAAAGAGAGGACTTGTACAACTACTGCTAACATCCTGTAGTCCAACTACTCTTGTAGTCTAACTACCGCTAATGTGACTGAATTGAATGCTGGGTTCTCGGCCATCTCTCGCTAACTATGCAAATGAAGGGCAAGGTAGGTGCCACTCTGAGGCGCATAGAACCATTGCCAGCTAGGAGTCTGCTAAATCGGTCCTCCGAGACCTCGCTACCTTCCCATTGAAGGAGACCTCTCTCCCTAGTAGGACCCCACAACCCTGGCGCGGTACTCTTATCTGTCCGACTTGCAGATACCAATCGCTCTATTTCTGTTCGATAGCGGCTTCTTCTTCGATAGCTGCATTCTCACTCGTTCAAATGAGGGAGAGAGGGACTGTGATATTCCACTCTTTCCCATGTCAAACTCATTGTCTTTCTGTCCCAGGCCTAGGAGTGAAGTAAAGAACCTGTAGTTGGGCCACTCCAACCATGCTCCTCCCACCTTCTTTCTATCTTGCCTTGCCTTCTGTCTCCATCCTTCGCTTTGACTTGCGCCTACATACCTTCACTTCCCATATTCTCTCGATCGGGAAAAAATAAGATCGCCCACCGCCCCTAATCTTCCATACTTGCTGGCATGGTCTAACCTTGGAAAGAAGGATTCGAACCTGCGATCGAACTCCACTGCAAGACATGCCGCAATCAGGCCCGGGATTAGAACCGACAGAGCGTGAGTGCCAAATTAAATAGAAAGTGAAGTCCCTATAGTCCTGTCAGTGAGAAGAAAACTAGTAGGTAGAGGTGGTGCTTCATCCCATCCGCTCTAACACGGGGACAAGGGAGATGCTTCCTGGGCGTGCCTAGAGCTGGAAAGGGACCGCCTGCACCTAGTTCGGTAGGAGTCGCATCCACACCAACTCTTCCCGAAAAGGGGAAAGGCGAGTCCTTTCCCATACTAAGCGCAACTGTCGAGCGAGCAGCTTACCCGAACAGAGACACTTCTAGTTGAGCGAGCCCCGGGAAAGATATGAAAGGATTGCTCGCCTATCTTTATTATCCGATTCACACAATCCAGATCCAGAGGTTGGAGAGCCGGAGCCTCTTAATTCAGACTAAGATCATCTTATTATCTGGTTTCAGAGCTACTGTGCAATAGTTTGATAATACTCGTGTCACAACTCCAGAAGTCACTTTATAGCAAGTAAAGAATGAGAATGATCTTTGTGCTCTTATTGGCACGCTTCACCACTCCACTCTTACTTAGGAACAAGCGGCAGCAGAACAGAACACGGCTCTATTTTGAAAGCATTCCTCGGACTCAGCACAGTGGTCCGTCCTGTGAACTAGCACGTCGCCCTTGTGCACGTCGCCCTATCAATCATAGCAATCCAATCATATTCGTAGTTCCGTTCGTAGTTCCTCTCATAGATGCGGAAAATTTTATTTCGTTCGGTGCTCTCAAGCGGGGCTTTCCTTTACTTTAGTTCGGTGCTCTCAAAGATGTGGTTAAACGTTTAATCCAGTCTCTATTCTAAGTGCGCTTTCTCGAACGATCTTATATTGCAAATGGATGAGGAACGATTGGAGAGACTGTGCACGAGGGACGCACAAGGGGAAGTGTGGGACGGAAGAACACTAGAACGAGCCACAATTCCATGATGAGAGCTCCCGGCAGGGCACACCAGGAAAGAACGTAGCGATTGAGGGCACACACCTTATAATGTTGTGCGAGCCGACCGGCAATTGAGGGAGTACTGGGGAATCTTCTCCATGGTGCGAGCTCCCGCTTAGCCTTTCATAACATTCCTATACTATTTATTATATAGCCTTGAATAGCATAGCATTCCTCTACCGCTAGCCTTTCATAACATTCCTCTATCAATTAATTGAAGACTAGCGCTCTCAAGGAATAGCCATTAGCGAGGGAAGGGAACTCACTATTACCACGCTGCAGGATATAATATAGGAGGAGAACTCACTATTACCACGCTGCAGGATATAATATAGGAGGAGAACTCAACTCAGCCCTTGGAGAACAGGAATGGAAGGAGGGGCACTCAGCCCTTGGAGAACAAAAGGAAGGAGGGAAATTAGATAGGAAAGGGACCCCGGGCAGAAGAGGGATAGAGCCACGAGCACACGAACGAGGCACTGCTTTCTCTACTGGCATAAGAGTTGTTGTGAGCCGACCGGCAATTGAGGGCATACTGGGGAATCTGGAGCGAAGTTTCAACTGGGAATAAAGACTGGCACTTCAAATGCCCCTAAGATAAAGGGTGGCTAGTCCTATAGGGGCATTTGAAGTGCCAGTCTTATGTTATGCCAGTCGGTTGAGCTTCAATATCACCCTCTTAAGACCAGACAAAAGATAAGATCCTACGCACGGCTTGCCCAGTTGGGCTAGGCTATTATTGGTCTTACTTGGGAGTCGCAATTCTATTATAGTATGGGTCTCATTTGGAGATCTCTTGAAGGTAATCTGCCCTTTGACTCTTTTCCTCCTTATAGGTTGAGCTCGGTTTAGCAGCCATTGACTCCTTAGGACTTGAGAAGTACTAGGTTTATCCACTGGCCCTTGATTCATTACTTCCGATCCGCTCTCGCTACCACACTCTCCCCACTGCAATCCTCCCTGTCGAATGACCCATGCATCGCTTCCCCTTTCGTCGTGCTCGTCTATAGCTTCGTTCCTTGAAGAGAGATAGAACCAACTACCCCCGCTCCCACTAAGCCACCTCTAGTTATGGGTCTCGGCCTCCCGTTGACTACCTTCCTTGGGCCCCCTTCCGCTTGTTCTAAATATGCGTCCCTCCTTTCCGATTTCAAACTAACGAGTATTGGACTTGATCTCACCCCCGAGAAGTAGGCCAGATAGACATGACAGGCTTGGTCCATAATTGCCCTTTAAGAATAGCCCTTTAAGACAATTAGATGAGAGGGCATGTTCCTCCCTAACCGGATGATATGGCGGCTACTTTCCCGTCTCTCGTCCTAGATCTCGCATCCAGAAAGCACTTGCTCTCACTCCGATGACCCACCTCCAACATAGCATTCCATTCGCCCAAGACATACTTCACTCTGTCTCTCTTTCACTCGCTATAGTCAAAAGCATAACTCCACCTCTGATCTAAGTCCGGGCCCCCGTAAATAAACTACCAGGTACCTTAGGAAAGATATCAAAGCATAACCAAGAAAGAATAGAGATGGCGAAGGAGAACATAAAAAGAATAGAGGCAATAGCAACACATAAAAAAAGGCCTGGCCTCCGATTCCGATTCCCAGCCCCCGGTCCTACCCTGCTAACAAGCCTCAGCCTCACGAAAGAAAGAATGAGAGAGATCCGACTGCTGACAATGGACCTCACGAAAGAGACAAGAAGATCGCATTACGAACACCAGACAATGAAAGCACTTGCTACGCCCTTACAATGAAAGCACTTGCTTTGCTCCGCCCTTTTTGAATCTGACACCGGACTTAGCTATCCGTCTTAGGCTCACGCTAGTTGCCACCCATGTCTTCACGCTCTGTTCCGCCCCCATATAGTTCTACCACGATCAATGACTCTGTGCGGATCCCCTAACCTGACGACTTCCCCACATTTCCATACTTTTGAAGTCCCCCGCATTTCCATACTTATGCTCTCGTTAGACTATCTACATTGGAAACGCTAGTTCATACGAGCTCCCAGCTCCATGCTACATTGGCACTAGAGTTCAAACGAGTTCCACGCTCTTCTTCCTTTATAAACCTTTATAGCTCCAACTACGAAAGCGTGAACGGAAACGTCCCTAGCTCCAATGAAAGAAGAATAGCAAGAGAGAGTTCCCCACGTTCCCAACGAAACCAGAGAACTTGGAACGGTAATTCTTATAACCGAACGGGAGCTAGGATCATTTATCCTCTATTCCCAGGACGATCAAACTTGGTTGGAGCGAGTGAAACACATAGCTCTTTCTTTGGTGCTTTCTACAATAGCTATCGAACAGGAATAGGTTGTCAAAAAGAGGTTGTCTCTCGAGGATTACAACAGTTAGTTAAACCCCCCTTTAGATCCCCACGTTAAAAGGGCATTTTTGGCATGGCACTAAATCAGCCTTGCGAGCCTGAGCTGAGAGGTAGCTTTGATGCTTATGCGTCTTTTGAAAGGTAAGGGCGATGGCTAGATCGTATCGGCCAAGAGTCAGTGCGGAGGTGGCAGAATCTAGGCTCCTGGAATGATTCTCTGACCCTTTCGTACTAATTGCTATCACTCGTACAAATGTTGGTGACACAGAAGAAGACGCATTCAATCGTATATGCCCGGGAGATCCATCATTAGAGCAGGTGCCCGTAAAGCGGCAATTTCTTTAATGGGTATAGGCTTTTCCATCTGGAGAGAGGTGGATTCTCACAGATATATATCTACCCATTTTAGGAGCTACTCTGCCTACTAGGTGTAGATAGCCTGACCGCTCTGCGCCTATATTCCTTCACTGGAGCTCTTAGCCCTTGTACGCGCTCACTTTATTCTTGCCCTGGGCAGCCAGTAGTGGAGTGCTCCGCGATGGCACGAGTCATTAGCCAGCTCCCCTTTGCCGCCCCTCCTACTGGTCGGGTCTGATTAAACTAGAGTTCGTGAGCAGAGGATAAGATAAGTAAAGTCCGGCCCAAGCCTTGATGTTTGGTCGTAAGTGGGGCTAGTCTGGTCGAGAGGCTCCCGTCTCTACTCTTTTTTATCGGATTCTCATGGATCAGGAAGCCAACGAGAGGAATGAAACCCTGGTAGTTGCGCATTTAGTTGGGGCGTCGGAGAAGGAAGTGGAAACAACGATCTTGGTAGAGGAGCGAACTTGACGCGTGAAAGAGAGCCCGTAGTGTATGCCCGAGGACTCTTAGGCTATAAAGGGGGGGCATTAGGTAGACGATCGAGGAGTCCAGGGATCGGCTAGGCTCCCCACTAGCGGTGGTTAGGTCTACGGCCAACGAGGAGTAGTTTTAGTTCATGACGTGCGTCTGATCAGTGATAGGCTTAGAAGTGGGGACCTGACCTGGGAGTGGGCGAAGGAGCGACTGGCTATTAGTTAGGTGCGCGGCGGAGAGGAGTGTCTAGGCCCGGTAGGGTGTTCTATTCTATGACAGGATGTGTCCGACACTTGTCCTATCTCTGCCTGCGATGTGTCCGCGACAGTAATGTATTCCAGCGACAGTCACTATAGGAGCGGACGCAGACCTCTCTATTTGGAGTGCGGACGAATGAAACAAGTGTGTTAAAGATACGAGTGGGCGAGACGTAAAGAACGACACAAAGGTGGGGTAGATCTAGTAAGAGAGTCAAGGCTGATGCCAGTTGTAGTCGACTATGAGGGTTAGCTCCGATGAAAGATGATCGAGAGATAATGTAGAACTCGCTTACGTAAATCATTAGATCTCATTCTTTCTCTCTACTACCGGGCCCAAGTAGTCAAAGCGGTTGGCACTCCTATCATTCCAATATAGAGAAGCATGCCCCCAAAGTAAGGAATGTAATGTAAGGTCATCTTAGGATATGGGATTCAAGGTTACGTCCATAGCAGTAGAAGCATAATAGCGCTGGCGTCGAATTGTGTTGTTCACGGGTCCTCTGGTAGTGGGACTGACTCCTTGCGTGCGTTGCTAGGCACACAGGCATTCGATAAGACGGAATAGTTCTTAAGGTAAGGAGTGGTTCCCCGGGTCTTATTCTCAGTTCTCTTAGGTTTCAATAAGTCTCCATTCGCGTAGTAAGCCCAATGGGTCTAGTCTAAGTCTAATAAAGAAAGGGTGCGTGGTAGAGCAGCCTATTCAAGCAAGCGTGGTGGAGCATGCGAGGAAGACTAATGGGAGTAGCCAGACCCCTTAGTGTGAGTATCGTCGGATCTTGAGTGGTGCGGGCCCAATCGCTAGCTCAGATCGAGCAGAGACGGCACCCGAGTGAGGGAATCATACAAATGAGGGAAGATCTTCTCTTTCTTTTCTCCGAGTTGGAGATCTTTCTCTTTCCTTCGTCTAAAAAAGGCTCGATAAGGCCTATCTTTAAGCTAAAAAAGAAGAGTTCCAGTGGTCTAAGCCCCCATTTAGATCCAGTTTCATCGACCTTCGGGATATAGAAACCTTATTTCCATTTTTTCAATTCAAAGAAGCCTTAAGGCGACATCTCTTATACAACCTAAGACTAGCATGCAACCCTCAAGGCGAAATGGTTAGCAAGACAGTAAAGCAGTCATCAGTCCCACGGCTTATTTCGATTCCTCGGACATGTTGGAATTTACTGGTAATGCCCTATCTAACAGAATCTTATTCTTCACGAGAACAAGCCCTTCTTGCAGCAACAGCTCCTTCGTCCTAACAGCCTCTTATGGCTAAGAGCCGGAGGATTCTAAACATCATGGAAAGCCCGTATAATATCTGTGTCAAAGAGCTGATTCGAAAACAGTAACAGGGCATTCTATTCCTCAAGTCCCCCATCTCGTTCGAGAACAACCTATGAGTGTACAACCTACCTATTTGCAAACAATAGACTGAGGGCATTCAGTCAGGAGGTGACTTATGTCACTTCACTTGTCCGATTCTATTCCTGAAAACATAATTTATCCCGCAGTTGGAGAGAATAGATCCCTTTCATCTATGCATATTAAAGCTCCAGCTCTTATTCCGCGACCTACTCGATCGGGTCTCGCGGTCTACTCTGGCCTCTTCTCAATTCCGAATGAGTGGAAACTACGAAAAACTAGTCTTTGCTAGCTGTGCGTAAGAGCTCTCCATTCTAACTGCTTCTTCTGATCTCTCACTTAAGGATCCTCCGCCTCACTCCCCTTCCTCCTGAACGGATATGAACCTCCGCCTCACTCCTTAGCCGGTGCTCTTTCCTATCATTCCCTACCCCTAAGCCCTCCAGTAGTCCACCGCTCCTCCTGGGTGGATTCCCCTCTCCACCTCTGGCAACCACTACTTATTGATCTAGGCCTCTCTTCGCCTATCTTGAATAGGGCAGCCATGCTTCCGCGTAGTGGGAATGTAGAGCCCGACGAAAGAGCAGACCAAAGAAAAAGAGAAAGAATCATCTCAAGTAGGAGAAAGGAAGAGTTCTCTGAATAAAGATAAGAGTCAGTAGTCGACGAGGTGCGAACGAACCTCCCGGTGCGAACGACAAGAGATGGACTACGAATCTCAGGCACTTTCAGTCAGAAGCGGAATAGCAGATCTGATCGAATTGTTCAAGTCCCGTCTTCGAAGTTCAAGTTCTTGGCTCAGAGGGAGGAATCAGATTAGGATGGCCCATGCGATAGCTGGTCCTGCTATTGATTGGCCCATGAGCGAGCGGACTACCTGCTGACAGCAGCGAGAACGACAGGGATGACAAAGAGCGGAACGACCTGGGTTCAATCCGACCGTACGGGATCATGGTCAAAGTTATTGATAATAAGAATAGGCTAGGAACTCAAGCTGAAAGATTCAGTCGTCCCTCGTCCGTTGCTGCTCAAAAATCAATAAACTACGGCTCGGAATCTCCTCCTTATGGGGGGTTAGAAAAGATTGATTATCCGGAGAACCGGGAAAAGGAATATGATCTCGTTCGCGTTATGCATTATATACATTCATAAGTGGGTCCGTTTAAGTGAATTTATCGGAGTGGAACATGAAGTCACTCCACGAAATCGAATGCCATCAGTGAAGAGCTTGAAAAGCCCCTGCATGTCGGAGTGATGTGCGTTGGCCTTAAGTCTATCGCTTCCTGATCGTTGTGCCAAGGGCAGTTGGTGCGTTGAGCAGCTCTCTGCGGACCCTTGACGGTAGGCGAAGACATAGCCCTAGTTCTCAGGTAGAAGTGAGGGTATAGGGATGATAGCCCTTAACTTCCTTGCAGGGGATTGCTAATGTTATTGAGAGAAAGAGTCCTGCGAAGAGATGTGATGCGATCTTTACCTCCGATTCCCTCTTCTTCCTATAGTCTGATGGCTTGCCTCATCGCTTAGCACCTTTGGACAGAGTGTGATTGCCGACGTTTGACTCTTTAAGAAGGTGTTCCGGGGAAGGAGGGGCTTAGATCTTGTCAGTTTATAAGACCCAATCCGATGGTCTCGTAATAAGATCGCGGCTCAGACAAGAAAGATCTTCACTATCAATAGACTCAGTTCGTTCTTCATTCAAGTAAAGAGGAAGGAAAGGATACCTATTACCAGTGTTCTTTCTCGATGAGGTGCAACAAAGGAGGATCTAGGTGAGGTTGAGTGCTTGCTTTCTTCCTTTCGACCTCTACTGAGTCTCCTACTACGGGTCTCCTCCTTAATAAGCTCTCTCCTTATCGATCAATAGATGAATGGAAGACCATCCATATCAAGTACTATCCCACGCTGCTTCGGTAGCGTCTGCTTAACTGTCGTTCTTTACTTAATGGGTCTAAAGAAAGCTCCTTCTGATCTTCGGCGATCCCCCTCTCGTTCGCACCTTCTGATCTTCTTTGCCTCACTTGAGTTCGCTCCTCGTGACCAGTTCTTCAGTTCCTGCTATCGTGACATGGTCTCACATTCCAGACTTAGACGACAGCACGGAGCCAGACTTAGACATTACTAGTTGTAATCGACTTCCCAAGCCTCGCACAAGAGCATGAATAGCCAAGAAGCACTCTCTCTAACACGTGGAATAGCATAGCCACAATCCTAACTTTGAGATTAGTAAGTCTACAACCAAAAGAAGAACTAGTCAGCCAGTAATTGGAAGGAAATGGGTAGAACCAAAGACCACCGGACCTGCTATAGGAAGATATTCGTAGACCTGAGCTAGAAAGAACTACTTGAATCACACACAACCATCGCCTAGCACACCCATGCATCAAAGCCTAGCGCACCCTTGCATCAATATCCTTTATAACACCTACTCCGAGTCTCAGAAGCCTGCATCACTCTAGCACTCGTATACGGCTCACGGGTCTGAATCGTACCTCTCACCCTTTCATTGCCAAAGTGCTCTCCGCCCATTCCATTGATCAGTGACTCAGTCCCATGACCGATGATCAGGATAGGATCGGACCATCCTAGCAACCATCCCTCTGATCCTTTTCATTCAAACTCTACCCCTATCCAAGCTTGAATGCTTTTCGTGCTCTCGCCCCACCCGGGTCACGAGTCGACGGTGGTCTTTCCTGAACTTGAACTCCTACCTACCGCTACTGTTCCATATCGCGTACGGGGTCTACTTAACTTCGCTTCGAAAGTTCCTCCTACTTCTTTTTAGCCGAGACTTTTGTGTTGTGTTCGTCCTCGCCTCTACTATTGGTTATTGGTTTGGTCTCTTCGCCTGCTGGGTCTGCTAATCAGCGGCACTCGCTCCCGTTGGTGCTATAGATAGTGAGGCTCTCGTTCGCACCAAATAATCTCACTCGTCCTTGCTCCTTTCGTCCGGAATTCGGAATTATTGTTTTCTGAGAACATCTTTGTTAGCGAGGGCACATTGGCCTTCCCCCTTCCTACTATACAGTAAGAGACCTCCGATCGCCCCGCGTAGCACCTTTCCTTTTGAGACTGATTGCTTCGAAAGGCTTAACCTTGCTCCGTCGACTTCATTTCTCATATTTCTTTCTGACTTCATTTCTCATATGAAAAGTGGAGGGGGCGCAAGCAGAAGAGACGTTTTCTGAGACGGTTTCTGAGACGGGAGAAGAGTAGGGAGGAGCGATTAGAAGGGAAGGCGGGCTACTCGAGGTCCTTTCTCCCTTATCGCTACGCACCGACCGGCAAAGCGGCTCCTAAGTTTAGATCTCTTATGCAGCTACTTCTTTCCAAACGTTAGATCTCTGCAATCCTTAATTCCCGACCGGATGTCAAAGCAATCCTTTTTTCTCATTCATTACTACCTTACGGACTGGTGACACATCACTTTCAACTGATCCTCGTACTCGTCTTTCCTCTTCATCTCACTTCATTTAGCCTTTCAAAAGACTGAATTCTTATATTAGATTATTCATATATAGATACAAAGCTAGCCTGGCCTCGTATTAGACTCGTCTTTCGAGTTCTTGCCCTCGCTTGAGTGCTTGCCTCGCTTGATCGTGCTTCCAGTCTGACTCTAACTTGAATGTTGAGGGTCTGCAAGACAAGAGCCGGGAGAAGAGTAGGGGCAGGGTGGGACTATTGGAGCCAGGTCCTCCTTCGCTACGCACCGAAGCGCTTAGCCACATTCCCGAGATAGAGCTTTAGCTGCCGAGCTTGCCCTTAGCTGCAGATCCATTTCTGGAAAGAAACTCTGAGCCCAACTCCCTTGCGCCATCTATATCTTGTGATTGGCGTGCCAAGCTCCACCTCTATAGGAATGGGCTCCATTTCATTGAGCATCTCAGAGTGCTATAGTTCTAGAGTGCGCTCCCCAATGTCTAGTAGTTCAGAGCGAAGAATCTCTTCCTTACTATAGTAGTTATACAAAGATTCTTTCTTGTCGTCCCCTGGATGCAGATACTGGGGAGCAGATACTCAAATCGGGCACCAGCCTGAATGAATGAATATAGTGAGCCTTTTCGGTGAGCGCTCTGAGTCGGATCCCCCGCTACTTCTTCCTTTAAGCCTAAAGTTCAGTAGAAAGGCAGCTGCCACTCCTCACTCCTACACTCTTTGACAGTGAGATAGGCATTCTGCTAAACGCTCCTCGTTTTCTGTTTATATCGCTCAGTAGTCGCTCCCTAACTATATAGCTAGCTAGCTCCGCCTCACTTTACTTTAGTGTCCTGATTCTTTCGCTTCGCTCTTTCTCTTTTCTGTCCCGGGACTACTGTGATAAGATAGTCCGAAATAGATAGAGCCAAAGCAAAGATCACACTGACTCGGAGAAGAATGATCACTGAATAAGTCACTCATTATGAATAGAGAAAGAGTGAATCGTCAGAGAAAGAGTAAAGTGCGAGTACTCATCATCACGAGTACTGAATCATCATAGTTCGATCTTTGATTCTTTCAAAGTACGGATTCAGAATAGAGAAATAGAAAGAGTAAATCACGAGTACTGATTCTTATGAAGGAGTACTAAATAATCATAGTTCGATCTTTGATTCGCTTCAATAAATAGTAATAGAGAAAGCCGGCAGGGTCCCCTCTCTCCCGCGCTCTCCACTTTCGGTTAGTATGGTATGGGATGGGGATCAGAACTTGCTGTCTCCACGGGGGATCTCTCTCAGTCGGTTAAGGTAGGGGTAGTGGGGCCCTAGATCTCTATTTCCTTTCCTGACAATGGAGAAGCAAGAATCAGACCGTGTAAAGACCTAGGTATATGGTCTCTAAACAAGCACTAGTTAGGCAGTGAACTGGTTACGGTTCTTTTATTCTTTACCAGTCTTCGGTCTGAGGGACGATGATCGACATTCGGACCCGGCCTTCGTAGCTCGCTCCACACCCGTCCTACCTATCCTATCCTATGTCGCGCTCCTTCTCTGCCTGGGACTGAGATTGTTCTATTGGCTTGCTACCTGAGAGCGGAATCAACTACTTCATAAAATCCAGAGATCCAGAGAGCCATTCACACACGTCACTCAGTCAAGTCCTCCACACAATTCTCCTCTACTGTCTTGCTGGCGATGTCCGGCGCTCCGCCCTTACGAAGGCTCAATCTGACTTTACTCGATCGTATGCATTACTTCGAAAAGAAAGAAGCTCAAGGCTAGCTTCGTCTCCACCCTCTGACACTCTCTCTGGTCTCCAAAGCTGAGTCTAGAACGGCAACGCTCGGAGTCGGCTCGGCATTGAAGTTTATCCTTTCTCGCTCTTCTACCTCTGCTATTAGGGCCAGACAATAGTGGCTAATCGTTATCACTCGCTCTTCCTCTCCCGCACTCTCACGGTCCATTCTCCGCACCTTCCTTCTTATCCGCATTACATCTGTAAAACATATAGCAAGAGTTGGAATTGAGCCATCTTAACCAAGCACTCACGACCGAGCAGAGCCAAGCCCCATTCATAATCAATTCCAGGTTAGCCTGAGCTAAAGAATAGAAATAATAGGTGTCGAACCCGTAAACCTCCCTTCTTCCTACTGGTTGTGTGTGACGCGCTAGAGCTAATGCAAGAAGGGATCAGGGCTATGCCGCCTTGAACTAGATGTAATCTTCTCTTCTTCACTTTCAGATCCCGGTTGGATCTTCTATCTTTCTAAATCAACTTCCAGTCTTAAGAAAGTTCAGTCTTATATTATATATATAGCTCAAGGGAAGCCTAAGGTCTACTAATGGAATAAAGACATTAGCTGCTTCTACAGCCGCCCCTTACCAGTTCTTCTTGCCCTCTCTCCGGACCAGTACGCCCTTTAGCTCTTGGAAAGGTCATATGCTAGCGGACGGATGGTAGAGTTCATGCTTGACTTCTTTTATTCTCGGTGGAGCATGGACTTGTGATGCTTTCTTTCAAGTTCAAGGGAGATCTTACCCTTTTCTTTTCTTTCTCTTTCTTTACTTTACTTTATCTCAGGTTGAACTAGCACAGGACCGAACCTTGAAGAAGAGAGCTGAACAGACCTTTCTACAGAAGGAAAGGGTGAGTTGCTAGTCCTCGAGCGTGCTGCTATGTGCCTGGGACTTGATTGAACACTTGATGAAGAAGCATGGAATAGGGAATCCTCTGGGTAGATCCGGAAAAGGTGAAGTTCAGACTTATACTTCTGGAAAGAGTGAATGAGAGAACTTCTATCTTTCACCTGGCAGACCCTTATTGTACGAAGTGCAACCTCGGGCCGCGAGTGGTTCTTTCCCATCCGGGAGATATCTTAGTTGAAAAAGTGGGTTCGCACTTACATTCCTTTCATATGGGCAGGGGTTCGCCCTACAATCGGATAAGTTGAGGGTAGGAAAAGAGGGATTGGACCTTGTTGATGCTGCAGCTGCAGGCAGAGGTTAGTCATTCGCCCCTTCAGGTCGAGGAAGCCAGAGAGGGGAGAAAGCAAAGGAATTTAAAGTGATTCATTGCGGAGAGGCGGACTCAAAGAAAAGGAAACTGCTGCTACTGGAGCCTTTGCCCGTAGGCGGAGGACTTTCATCATACTAATCTTAATCTTTCTAGATTACCCTTCCATTTATAGCAGGAACTACTGCTGGGCAGAAAGATTCTTTAGCGGACCGGGAGTCTCTACTCGAACTGGCACAGGGATGTGAGTGCCGAAAGGGGAGTGGCATAGCACAATGAATCAGTGCGTACCGTACTATTAGTGCTCCAGAGAGCCAGTTGAAAGAGCACTTGTCTACTAAGAGAAGTTGCCGGGGGCGGAGATTGTTCAACTTCATTTTCCATGCATTGTAGCCCGTCTTGGTCAACATCTCGCTCATAGTCACTATCGTGCATTCTGGTTATGATAATTGGATAGTGAGTACCAGCACAGTGAGCTGACCGCGGCTTCTAGTTAATCTAGACCGACCATTAATAGCAGTGACGCAGATGAGACGTGACTTGATTGACACGTGACGAAAGCCGACTGGAAGAGCGAACTCAAGCATGGAGATTCATTCAGGTAGGGGAGGCCTAAGTCGAAGATGGCATATACTCTAAAGCAGCGTATCTCGTTCTTAGCACTCGACCGTAAGGGAATAACAAGGAGGATTAAGACAGCTGCTCCGGCTTTCCAGCCATAGCATTCTTTCTGTCCCTTGCTTGTGAGTGCGAATAGTAAAAGTCTCTACCGCCACGTCTGCTACAATAAGTTGAAAAGGGTAGATCGAGAGAGATATGAAGACTCCTACAGCACAAGGCCCTATACCTTAGAGGGAGGGACCGACAGACAAAAGAATACTCTGGATTCTTTGACCATCTTTCTTTATAGTGACAGTTGCTTCCAGAAGCATTGAAAGAGCTCGAGCGTCTTAGCGGACTCATAGAAGAGAAGCAAGGCGTCGTTATCACTCGTTCGTCACTCCGCGTCGTAACCGCGACAGGGTCCAATGCAATATAAGTAAGTACGGCTTCCCTTTGCTTGGTCTCGCACTAGGCAACCCTTCCTTTTCGACCAGCTTGTTCGGGAACATTAGAGGTGCCGTTCTCTCTCTACCTGAAGCCTGTCGTCCTCAGTCTCTCCGCGCCCATTATAAGATAGACGGGCCCAGGAAGAGCAGTAGAGTGGACCGAGAGTTCCAATGCCCAGGAAGGCTCCTCTGCTAGCGGAATGGATTAGGCAAAACTCCCTCCGACGACTAGAGCTCACCGATCGACTACTGGGTCCGGTTGGTTCTGCGAGCCCTCAACAGACAGCATTTCCAGCACATCTCTCAGAAGGCTAGTCGAGCACAAGAGGAGTTGGAGGCTGCTCAGAGCATGATCTTGGATCAGGACTCGAACAGGTTAGACGCCAGGGCCGCTGAGGCGGATAGGCAGTTCCAAAGCAAAGTGTGCCTACGCAGCACCAAGTTCTTCCATGACCTGGTTAAGCGCAAGAGTAAGCGAAATACCATAGTTGCGGTTGCCAAGGCATCAGGGGAGGAGGTAGCGGCTGAGTTTGTCCATCATTATGAAAGACTTCTAGGGACGGCCATGCACCGGATTGAGACTGGAGGAGAGTAGCAGTGGGCCTGTGCTTAGCTAGGAAGAGAGGAGCGAACTCAAGTTTCAGACGACCGAAGAGTAAGGTACCCGAGAAGGAATCCGAATTCGGAGAGCGGGGCAAGCTTTCTGATCGACCATTGAATCTCTTTGCCGGGGCACACTACTACGAAGCCAATTCAGAAGAGAGCTCGGGCAAAGGAGAGGCATAGTTCCCATCATCCCAGGCTGAGCTGAGTCCTCTCTAATAGCTTCAGTAGTCAAAATGCATTACATTAGAGGAGAAAGGTGAAATTCCCTCGGCTGGCGTAGGTGAAATGAGCTCTAAAGAAAGTGCTATTATAATAGCTTCAGTAGTCCCGCTTGGAGATTCAGTTCAAAAAGATCGAAAAGGAACGAGGGCACCGACGTGTCTCAGTAGTTCAAATGTGGCTATGAATATTGAAGAAGAGATTCGTTCGGGCATGCAACTAAGAAAAGAAGATTCGGACCGGACCACTGCACTGCTCTATATATAGATAGAGAGAGCTATGCAACTACTGAGGAATGAGCTATGCGACTACGAGCAGGAGCGGAGAGGAAGAGAGTGGATCAAAGTCCCAGTTATCCGAGTTTCAGTGGGAGGCTCAGTTGAGAGGAGCGTGAAAGGAGCTACGCCTCATGCCTGGAAGCAAGGTCAAGTCAGAGATCAGGGCTGAGGATAGGAGCATGAGAGGGAGGTGCGGTAAGAGATCTTTGATAGTTGAGCAAATTAGCTAGCCAGAATAGTTCGATCAGACGGGGCAGTGAAAAGAGAATAGGCATCGCTAGCTACATTGAATGGTAAAGCAAAGAGTAGTAGTGTGAATGGTATGATTCTTGTAAAGAAACCTAGGCAGAGTAGGTCAGTCAATAATCCCTAATAGGGGAGGACAGTAGGCGTCTCGTGGAAGGGATGAATCAGCACTCTCTTCGGAGCCAGAGCTTGAACCTGCTTTAAGCGCCGGTGCAGAGTATGGGTCAGGGTGGTCTCGGGTACGCTTGATTTCAGGTCTTATGATTTTTAATTGAGACCGCTTCACTAGTTCAGTATTGCTGCTTATGCCCCAAGGAAAGCAAGGGGAGGGTCCTTATCGACTCTTATACTCGAACGCTATACCAAAAGTGAATCCGAGAGGGGAAAGGAATTCCATGCTGCTAAGGTTCGGCTCGTGCGGAGTTCCCCACGTAAAAGAGTTCTGCAAGAAGCGAACTGAAGTAAAGAATCAAACCTGTGAAAGGAGCGACTAAGAAGACTGACCCCTGTCTCCACCGAAGAAAAACTCACAGAACATAGGCAGTTCAACGAAAGGTGCGTAGCCGAGAAGGACGCGGGTGCGAAGAATGACGCGGACCCCATGCACCCACTACGCGGTACCGCTCATGCCGAACGAAGAAGGCTCAAGCGAATGTTTAGGAATGTTTCAGCTCCACGAAGAAAGGTTGAATTGCCTAGCCCCTTCAATCCAAGTTCGACCTGGCACCTATAAGAAAGAAGAGGGAGACCACAGCGCTTGTTAGATCCGAACAGCGAGAACATGATAGAGTCCGAGAAAGGCCACAATGGAGTCCGGTCTCGGAATGCTTTCTTAGGACCGAGCAACAGCAACGGAAGCCGACTCGGTGAGGAGGTAAGACCCGTCGGTGACGGGGCAAGGAATGCGACGCAGGGACGCGGAAGTAGTTCAGAGCGAGTTAAGAACCTAACGCTCTATTTTGGCCCATGAGGAACTACGACGTAGAGCGCTCGAGTGCGATGGGTGCGGGTACGAGCGAACGACAGGAAGATTAGATTCTTTCTTGTTCTTGGCGAACATGGGCTCAGTAGTGAAAGGCAGAGGGCAAGGCTCAAAGGAAGTGATAAACTTAATTCATGCCCACACTTCTTGGATCGGAGGACGCACTTGGCAAGCCCTACTCTACTGAATTGAGGAAGAGGACCCATGGGATCAGAGGGAGCGAGGCGTCGGAAGACTTTAATTCAGTGGTTTTCGGAGAGCAGACCGAGATAGCAAGATAGTGATCTCCCATTAGGATGACCTCCGTCCCACCTTGGTTGATATAGAATAGAAGTTCTCCACTTTTAGGCCTGGCTTTGTAGCCTACTCTGCCCGTCGCTGCTGCACCTCTTGCTGAATAGGTTCTTCTTGCTGAATAGGTTCCTTCTTGCTGAAGCAAGGTTATTCTTGCTTGCTGAATAGGTTCTTCTTGCTTCTACTAGACTTTTCTTCCTTCTTAGAAATAGGTCTAACCTAACCCCGACACTGCTCAATCATCACTGGTAAGACGAGTGGTAACACGAGCAATTATATCGTGGATTCGGTGACACGAGGAAAGAAGTGCTTCCCTCTCTCCTTTCCTTTTAAAAGACCTGGAGAGCCTACTTTCCTTTCCTTTGACCTGCCTCCCCTTTCCTTAACTTTTATTGAATGAGCCGCCTATCTCTCTCTATATGATATGAGAGTCCCGACTCAGATCATATTGACTACACAAAGATTTTATTGGTTGTTGGTATTGGAACGAAGAAGGACTCTTGAGACGCCTCACCTATGGCCCGCCTCAGCTCTAGCTTCCGAAGGAACGAGCGACGTGAATAGTGAATGCGCTCTTCTATTTCATCTTAGGCTTGAGTTCGCTCCTTTCGAATGCATGAGCTCCCGCACCTATCGAATAGTGCCCCTTTCACACGTCATGAACTCAACTCCTCTACTCGAAAAGCCTAGTGATATGATGAGCTACTCATTCAATAGAATGGCCTACGTCCGCTAGAAGAAGTATAAGAAGGAATTGTGTGAAGGAGTGCTCTCTGGTCCTCCCCTTCTTGCCTCTCCCGTCCTTTGCCTTCCGCCTTTCTTTTCCCCTCCTTAATCTCTGCCCTTGGGGAACTACTCATGATCAGTCTTGATTCCTCGTCCGACTCCGAAGGCTAAGAGGAGCTCCTGCTTTACTCGCCAGCTCCAGTCATGGTTAATTCAGCCTGTCGGAGACCCCAGGACTGTAGAGGGAAAATGCCACTGGCCCAAATAAGCGGAGCCCTGTAGGCAGAGCAAAAGCGTCTTTCTTTGCCCACCTACGCGCTACCTTGACTATCTGACCTCAATGAATAGCAGCGTCCAGTCTGATCTCGCCAGACAGTGAGGATATGGATTCTTTTTAAATAGATATGAAGCGCTTACTTTAGAACCATTATCTCATGGATATTGACTCTTTGGCACAGTACTCCCGGTCGAGGTTAATAGAATTGCATCTCTTTGAATTCGTGGTTAGTGGCCGGAGCCTGCTGCTCTATCTTCTTCTGTGTCACCATCAAGAAGGAACTGAACCGGAGGCCCTACTCTGATTCCCTTTCTCCTAGTCCCAAGTCGAGGGCTATTTCATGCTCTGCAGCTGATGCCGGCAAGCAAGTTAATTGTTCTATAGCAAGCAACCTTTCGCGATCGAGCGTATTGCTTATAGTAGAATTGACTTGACTACGGATAGCGTCATGCCGAACTCAAAGAATAGCACAAGGAGCATTCATTCTTTCACGTGTTACGAAAAAAGGCTGGTCTCACCATATAATATATCACTTGAGCTTCTTTCTGGAGCTCATTAGCACCTCTTTAGTACAGTACAAATAAGCAGAAGAGCTTAGTAGGCACGCAGGCCATATGAGAGAGGGTATCCCCAGATAAGCTCGAGCGATAGCGAGAGGGTATCATTAGATAGAGCTCGAGCGTATGCGAGAGGGTATCCCCAGATATGCTCGACTGAAAAGGAGAGGGGGAAGGACTTATAGATGATAGAGCTCGAGCGTATGCGAGAGGGTATCCCCAGATATGCTCGACTGAAAAGGAGAGGGGGAAGGACTTATAGATGATAGAGCTCGAGCGTATGCGAGAGGGCCGACGAAAAAATATGGGTATATAGGCAGCGCAATTAAGTTAGTATTTTTGGGAGATTGTAGAAGTAAGATAGGCTCGACCAAAGGGAGAGGGAGAAGGACAACTATTAGATAGGTTCGACTGAGTTGGAGAGAGAGGGAGAAGGACTCATTTGTATGTTGTGTTTTTGGCTCGGTTAAGATTGACTCGACTTCTAATCATTGCTTTCTTTCTGTTTGATCGCTTCCTCGTACGCTTAGGTGAGCTCTATCCCAAACTATCCTCTTAGTCGAGCACTCGCGGTCAAGGGAAGTAGCCGGGTAGTACTCTAGGGTAGTTGACTTCCCCCTTATGTGGGAGAAGAAGGATTTTTGAAGCCTCCTACGGTTTGATGATTGCTTCAATCAGGTTATGCATTCACAATCATCGTGCCCTTCTACGAACGAGGGCGTTAAGCTTCATTATATGGCCACCGCTACGAGTACGAGATCGTCCGGTAAAGACATAAACCCACTCATGGTGTCGAAATGGCGATTGAAGCGTCGGAAATAGCCAATGCGCTCATATCTCGAATTGCGCGGAACCCACTACCACTACCTTTTCGATAACAAAGCCCTCGACCAAGGGCCGAAATGAGTGATTCCTGCCGCCCTTCGGTGGTATAGTAGGATGGATAGCAAAGCCGCGTTAGCCCTTCGCTGTAGAAGCACCTCTTTCCTTAGCTAAGCGCAAAAGGCACTCGCGCAACTAGTGCTGATTGATGAAATGCCTTTTGACCAATAGAAAGAGATGGCAGCTCAGGCCGGGGCCCCCCTTTACGATTGATTCATTCAACCGTGGACCGCTTATGTATTCCCCTAACCCTCCTTGCGGTCCAACAGCCCATGAGTTATTCTAATAACCCGCTCCAGACCATTTGGGTCAACCTGGTAACGTAAGAGGTCTATTTCTTTTTCATTATCTTCTTATGGACCTATATTCTTTTACGTGCTAGGCCTATCGTCACGGTAAACGTTCTTGTCTCTCGAGCTTTTGTCGTGGATTTGTCGTGGAGGTGGCTGTCTAGACCACGTAATCCGAAAGTTCTATATTCAAAAGTCTATGTCTACCCTTTGTCTATAGCGATCGGTTACCCGTTGGGTTAGAAGACAAGAGTATGGCCCCTACTACGCTTCAAGCTGCCAATCCAGGAGTGGAGTCTCGGGATCGAGGATTCAAGGAAGGGAGCCCGTCATAACACGCAGTCGGCCCGTCGGACCTTTCTTTTGCCGAATTGCTTGTTATGGTATTTTAGGAGTTCACCTTGAAAGGAGTTCTTTTTAGTTTAGTGCTGGAGGAGACGGTAATCAAGATCCATTCCTAGATTCTCGCCCTTTTAAAGAAGTGGATCTGCTGGAGTTTCCAACTCGGAAAGACCCACTATTATTCTAAAGTAAAACGGGGTTTCAAGAAAGTAAAGTTCCCTCCCGGCCTCCTAGCTTCATAAACTGCTTGCTTTCCTTCCTGGCTAGCTTTCCAATCGCAGGCTTACTTGCTTTCCTTGACTTAACTTTCCAGTAGTAGAACGGGGATCTCTCCAAAAAGAAGAAGCCCCTACTGAGGGTGAGGGTTCTGTTAAAGGTTGAAGACATGCTCTTTATGGTCCGTCCGGTTGGAAGGGCCCACTTTCGTAGAGGAAGTTGAAACTCGGCCGGGACCTTACTTGAATCGGTTCTTAACCCTGGAAAGGAGGGGCATCTACTTACTTTGGATACTCACTCGGGGCCTTTAAAGGAAGGGCAACGGATTCTCATGCTTTTCCTCTCCTCATTTTCCGGGGAAGAACGGTGGAAGAAGTCTTCCTAGGCGGGGACATATGCTCCCTAGAGTGAAGAGGACGGGGACCTCTTCTTTAGCTCTTGCCCTCTCGCGTAGTGAATTCCTTCCTTCTGAGCTTCATCTAGTCAACAGAGAAGGGGGGAATAAGAGAATCAATGTATACTTCCCGCCAGTGTACGGATTAATAGGTAGGAGCTTCTTTACTTTAGGGCTTTAGGCCGGGGATGAGTGGGATAAAAGAGCTAGTGCACCGGGGGTGCAATCAAGTGTTGCTAGGGGCCACTGATTTTCTTTTTGTGCCAGAAGAGAAGGGGTAGCCTGCCTAGTCGGAGGACTCTTTCTTCGGAATTTTCTTTATCCACTGAGAGGGGGCTAAATACGGATGAGAGGGGAGGAACGACCTCGACTGATAAGGAGAGCCCGATAGGCTCGAGCGTATGCGAGAGGAACGACCATAGTTATAGGGATAGTTAGCAACTCGAGCGTAAGCGAGAGCAACGAGTGATAACAGTAGTAGACGAGAGAAGGGCGAAGTTTGATACGACCTCTTTCTGAGTCGATTGATGAGGGATCACTCCTGGGAGAGCTCTTCCTAACAAGAGAGAAAAGAACGATACAAGAGGCAGTCTTGCACGAAAGAAGGAGTGAAAATGCTAGAATGTGTTTCAGCACCTCAAGACATAAAGCTTTTTCCCAGGGCGCCAAGTCTTCGGGGTTGAGATGAGGATAATGAGGGGGGTCTGACCTTTTGCAGAGTAGGGCTAAAGAGAACAAGAAGAGGGGGCTGGAGAGCCTTTTGGCTGCTGCGCGAGAGGGCTCACCCACAAGAGTGAGATCCGTTTTTGACCCCGCTTTTTCAATGGTGCAGCTTTGGTATGTTAGGACCCAAGAACTTCCTTCATTCATTTGGCTGGCCTAGCTGGCCTACTTTTTGACCCGGTTCGGAATCATATATCGATGGCAGGGGTAGAATCGTCGATTCAATGATCTGAGATTCCCTGAAAGGAAGCCCTGTAACCAGAATGCGGAGAGGTATTCATATAGAAGCAATAGGTAGGGTACGTCAAAAAGGTCTGGTTATGGCAGGTATAGCACGAAGAGTAGTCTTCTCCTAACCAGCCAGGAGAAAGGCAAACAATCAGACAAGAGAAGTACCCTTTAAAGCTCTCTTTCTTCTCTTAAGAGATTTCGAGTTGGATGATTTTCATCTCTCAAATAGGAAGGGAAAGAAAGTGACAACGTACGGGTTTCACAACTGGGCTTTTCCGCACAGAAAACGGTTTACCCCAAAAACCCCGGAAAACTGGTTTCGTTTCCAAACGGGGAAAAGCCTCTACTAATACAATACAATACAATATTCCATTAAGGCTTTCACCGGTACTTTGACTTTACAGTGGAACCTCTGAAGCGAACTTGAGCATAGAGAAAAGCGCTTTGAAGACCCATTCAGGGAAGAACCCATGAGGCTGGATTCTCGTTCGAAATGTATAGAGAAAGTAGGCCAAGGAGACGAACAAAGAATGTTGGTCTTCGACTTACCCCTTGTTGATCAGTATACTCTTAATCTTCAGCTGCGGTGGAGCTTCCCTTTTATTGGGCCCTTTGCGGTACTTCTTCGGTCAATTAGTCAAATGGTTATAGCTCGGCGATGTGCTTCCACATCTTAGGCAAAGAAAGTGAAGATGCTCGAAGGAATATCATTTCTAAGGAGAAGCAGGATCCAATTCATCATCTTTTCTATTCTCTATGATACCTATACTAAGGAGGCAAAGAGTCTTTGAAGGCCTTAGGAGCAGGTACTAGATGTGGGGAGATCGGATCGTATAATGGAAAATATCCCAAAGAGAGAGAGAGTAAGTAAAGAGGGGTAAGGAAATTGTCTAGTCTCACTCGAAAGAATAGATCATCAAGGGCACGACGCCTCTTCGGAGCGGTCCTTCGCATGCGTCCTGGTGAAGGGGCCGCCCTAGCCTTGTCTTCTCTGTCTCTAGTCTCTGATCGTGGTGGGGTTTAAGCAGGTCCTTCCCCGGAGGTAGTTGCTAACCGGCAGCGGCAGAAGCGGCACACGGCAGTGGAGGGAAAAGCGCCTTGCCCCTTCGGATGGTAGTTCAACCAGTCTCCTAACCACGGATATAGGGCGAGAGTTCCAGCTTTACTTATCGATAAGACAAGAGTAGAGTTGGTATATCGTAGGTCTGAAGCAAGGACTTCACACGCGGCAGAGTTATTGTTGACTGGGAGTAGTCCAATCGGTGGGTATAAGCATGGGAATGGGAAATCGTAACCCTTCCTAGTAAACAGAGGGGGATCGGGCTTTGTTCTAGCTTTCGTCTACTCTTAATCTTAAGCTGTCTAAGGGCTCTAATCTAATGCTTACACCGAGGAGCTTACTAGCTTAATAGCAAGAGGAAGTACTAACTACTAGCTCTTCTAACTCATCGGTAGATTGAGGAATTGAGGATTGATTCCGAGAGAAAGTACATCGAGAAAGAAGCCAAACAGAAGGGCCAGGTCTTTAGGGCTTTACAGGGCTATTTATTATTAGTGGTTAGAAGACACCCGTTAACAACTACTTCACAGGTGAGTACCTTTCGAAGATGAAATGAGGGAATAAAGCATTAATAGAGGAGACTATAGTACAAAGAGCAAGCGAAGAGCTACCAGAAGTGCTAGCAGCTGCTAGGAGCAATAAAGAATTTTATTCTTCGACCCCCCTCCTCTTGGATGTGTAGAGGCTAGGAACTTCCTTCTAACCTATCCTAGGGCAGGTGCGATAAAGCTGTCAGCGCTTACTTAGTCTTAGTCCTCGCCTGAAGATCGAAATCCGAAGTCCCTCCCTTTCTGATCCATGTTGGCAAGGAGTGAGAAAGAAAGAAGGATTTGAGGCGGGAGTTAGGGCTTTTAGTTTATTAACCGATATGTATGATCGACTGGAAGGAAAGCCAAGGACGCGTACCTCCGCTTTAGCCACACCGAGGTTTACCGGAAAGCACCCCCGGAAGATTGTTCTCTGAACTTTTGAAGAGTAGACTATTAGAGCGAAAGGCGAAAGCCGATGACAGGACAAGGAAAGACGGAACCCACCCATTTACGGAGCACCTGACCGACATGCTAAAATGAGCTGGCTTTCCCATACGAGTTGGGCGTAGGCGGACGGACTCCACTAAAGGCACCTTGCTTATGCTTCTTAGGGATCGAAAGTCTTTGATAGCACCATACCTAGGAGATGGTATTAGTCAAGCTCATGTCATTACACGAATGGCATTACGTGGACGATCCTCCGGTGCCTCTCCTTTTCTTTTTTCCTTCCATCGCGGCAAAAGCTCCTTGGTTTCCCTCCAGTAAGGGGTCGACTGGGTTGTTCTATGGAAGGGGGTGGGTTGCTAAAGGCTTAGCGATAGCGGTGATGCCTGAGTAAAGGAAAGGGGACCTGCAAGCGTACGGGCTAGGGTTCGAGCCGGTAAGAAAGTCTCATCCGTCTTTTTCTTCGAATTCTCACGCAGGCATGTTGCATGATGCTGTACGGGTTCAACCATCTATGGAGGAATTTCCACCCTTGCAGCGGACTTTGGCTGATCCGTCTACACACATACGTGATCTTTTGCGTATTCCAACGGACTTGACAGAAATCCCTTCACAGCAGGGTTTCTCTACTACAGGAGTTAGGGTTTCGGAAACTAGGGTTTCTGATGCAGCTGCAATCGAGCTACCATTTCATTTAAAGAGTGATCGAGATTCGGATCGGAAGAGTCTATCTCGCCTGAGTCTTCCTTTCCTGTCAGTAGCCGGGTAGCGAAACGACCTTAGGAGGGAGCGAGAAGCACAACTACAAGGGTTTGGTGAATCTCTCTTCCCGTATTCTCTGTCTGGTCTCAAGTCAAGAAGAGAATCGATCTATAGAGACAGTGGCAAATCTAAATAGAACCTCAACTCTTTTTCGGACTTTCCGCAGCTTCTCTTTTATGGCATTGGAAGGAACTAGTCTTTGAAATTAGCAAAGCAAGAGGATCTAGGCACAAGGGCAGTCAGTGAGGGTGGTTGTAAATCAGCGGCAAGCCAGTCTTCTATCACTAGTCAGCTGACCTTAGGAGCGATCGATCTCATGACCAAGCCAGTACCAAACCCTATCTTCTCCTGCCTCCGAACCTGTAGAGAGAGATGTAAGTCTAGTTGTTCGAGAAGGGGCTTATCTTATATAGTAGTCAGGACTGAACCTGACAGCCTCAACATAGGCCTTATAAGTCGACCTTAGCGCTTTTAAGCGATCATTCCATATCTTATAGCATTCCTTACAGCTAAGCATCTTTTTATCTTTAGTTTACTTTAGCCAATGATCGAGACTAAGGAAGGGTCAACCCCATTTATTGGTGAGGAAAGAAGACGCTCTTCTCTCTCTATGCCTGGTCTTACAGAGACGGATAGGGAGAAGTCAAGATCCAACTCTACGATGAAAGCAAGCTTCCTTTATACTGGAGGGCTTTCTGGAAAGAATGACGGAGGCAGACTTACGTAGTTGGGAAGAAAAGGATAGATTGAAAGTCCCAAGGGAAAAAGAGAGAGGGAAGGCAGAGAGGAAAAGGACATAGAATACAGGAAGGAAGGGAAGAAGCGGGTCAGTTGATTGGCAAGCCGACTGATAATATAAGCGCGGGGGCTTCTCGGGTTATCGGAAGGGCTTAAGGCAAATAGGTGCTTGAGTAACTAACATATCCCGTGATGCTTGGAAGAAAGGGACGAGCGACAGCGACGTGGAAGGTCAGAGTTTCTCTTGCGTAGTCGACTTCCGAGTGAAGTAGTTCAAGACTCATTCATCTTGCTCCGTCTACTGAAGAGGTGCTGCATAGGTGCTTTAAAGAGTTTCAATCCATCTCGATCGGGAGTCCATGGAAGAAGAGAATGTGGGAGACAGAGGTGCTATGCCGAGCTCTCATTACATGACGAGCGTCAGACCCGTGACGTGAATCGGTTCAATTCAATAGGAAGAAGATCTTGGAATGCCTACTCTTACTTAATGAGAGGAAGGTGCCACTCCCGTTCCTCACTTTAGTTCCAGCAGGACCGCATGAGCACTGCTTTCGTCCTGTACGCCACTGTTCTATATCGCTCCCGTGGCATATTATCTTTCGCCTTCGGAGTGGCAGTCAAAAGAGTCCTTTCTGATGTCGCTCCCGTGGCGTCGTTATCACTCAGTAGTCGTTCCCCTGGCATTACGTCGTTATCACTCTTCTGTCGTTTCCGTGCTGGTGGCATTATCACTCAGTAGTCCTTCCCGTGGCGTCGTTATCACTCAGTAGTCGTGGCCTAACAATTTATAGGTCGGTCAAATGAAGCCCACTAAAGGTAGGGTTCCACTCACTCTAAGGTCGGCTCGCTCCACTACTTTTCTTCATCTAGAAAGAGGTTGTCCCGCTCATGGGCAAAAGTCCACTAGTGACTTTCCTTTCGCTTTAGTGCTCCGCTATATCTGGTTGGGAGAGCCAGGCAAGGCTTCTATTCCTATCCCCCTGCTCGCTCCTTCCTCGGTCCGTCAATAATTCGATCTCTTCGCTCTTCCAAATCCTTTAAAGAAAGAAGGTTAAAGTCAGTCTCAAGGACGCGTACTGATTGAATAAAAAGAAAGTGCCTGGCATCTCCCTTCTACGCTTCTCTAGCTCCGGAGAGAAGAGATTCTTATGGAGAAGTCGAAAGCTCGCTGACCGAACCAAATGCTATAAGAGACCGGGGCCACTCTGAGTATATAGTACCAGAACTGAATCTTCAACATAGCCACGTCACTATCGTTCGCTCCTTACTTCTACTGTCTCCTAAGCCTGATCCTTCTGATGAACCTCTTTTGACTAGCTCCGCAGAATCCAATTCTTCCCGCACTCTAGATCCAATCCAGGTCATTGGGTTGAGGTCTTAGAGTCCGCGCGCAATGAAGAGTTTGATTGCCTTTGGTACGATCCATGAGAGGTCTTATTCATAACCTATTTCTTCCGTTACATAGGTAGGGGTGCGGCTCTTCCCCTCCTTCTACGTCCAGGTCCGATGGGTCTCACTCACATTTGATCTCATTTGCTACTTAGAGGAGTCTTTCTGATTGTCTTCCCGGCCGACCGACCTTATCAAATATCAATCAAATGGTGAGCGGGCACGAGATCAGACTAGGGTGATTTTTGTTCCGTAGCGGAAGAGGTACCTGACTTAAGGAGTGAAGTTAAGTTATATTTATAAGTTCCTTAAAAGAAAAGGGAAGATTCAATAGAACTAAGTAATCGGTATTAAGAAAGACAAGCTTACCCTTCCACTTCAAAGGAATGAACTAAAGACCGGTGACATTATCGTTTCCTACAATGGATGGAGGAAACGATAATTAAAATATCGGTATCGGGCTTTCTCCTTCTCCTTATACCGAACTAGAGCCGGCAACCCTTTTACCAAAGAAACTTCTTGCCTACTATTATAGATTATAGAACTGGCTGAGGATTCCGCCTACTCAAAACGTTGAGGGGATGGCAGCCGCCTGTAGAAAAAAGAAACACTTTGAAAAACCTTAAGAGACAGGTTTTCTCCCGTATGGCTGAACTCGACCCCCTTCCTTTCTGGGTGGAGAATCGAAACCAGCTTCTTTCGTCTATGCTTTGGTTGTATACAACCTTCAACAGGCGAGAGGGAACCCTAAGAAAGAAAAGAAGGAAGTGCTTGCGCTTTTAGGAATAAGCGTTAAGGCTTGGAGTTTTCTTGCTGCACTCTAGTTTCCAGGAGTTTTCGTAGCTTCGCTTTTCAGCCCCCTAACTTCCCCCATTCCCTATCGCTCCAAGTATTCCGATCGTTTATTCCACTCGTTCCCTATCGTTAGAGCACTAAAGCCCAGGTCCTATCGAACCAGCTCTTTCTCTCTAACCCTATCGTTATTCTTTCTCCTGATATTGATAGCACGGGAAAGAGAATGCGATGAGGCCATGCAAGGAAGGCTCTTTAATTAGCATTACGGCCTCTTTGCTTTGCACTCGCTACCTTGTGGCCATACCCAGAAAAGGTCCTTTGTCCAGTTATTTCTTCTTATTCCATAAAGAAGATAAAAGTTAAATCACTTGTTCAAAGCGAAGGGACATTGCTTACAACTCAAAAGGACGGGATTTAGGCTAAGGCACCTCTCGCACGTCGAAAGCATTCCATCCAATTCGAAAGCCTTAGAGCAGTAGCACGGGGAGAGTCTTCCTTCTGATCCCAAGGTACTGGTAGTATCATCGTATATAAGAGAACGGCTGCATGACGGAGTGATCTGCCTCTCTTTCTTAACTTAAAGGAGGGTCCGAAGGGCTTGTACTTCTCTTTGATTTATCGTCGAGATTGGGTTGGTGTTCAGTCTACCGGAGTAGAAGTAAGTTTGGCGTCCGGATCCTGAGAGGGATCCTGGCGTGGGGCACTAACCCCCGTCCCTGAGCATCACTTTGATGGTGTTCCGGTCCGCCATGAGGCCGCCTAAAGCGGGCCCAAACAGCCTTTGATATGGTTACATTAACCTCAGGATGTTTTCCAGGAAAAGTGAAAACCTGGTCACATTCTCCATCAGTTAGTACCCGATGGTGCCACTCTATGACACCACAAGATGGTTTGAAAGTGGACGAGTGGTATGCGTTTTGGCTATCACTATTATATTAAATAATTTAAACATTATGACAACCTGGGGTGATCAGGTCTGCTACCAGGGAGATTAGACCTGAGGGACCAGACTTTGAAGCTCGTAAGGGGGCTTTTTGGTTCGTAAAGTGGTTTATACCTTTGTCTCAAAAGGAGGCTTTGACCATTAAGAAATGGTCACAATGTTTAAGTTATTTGATGCTCTTTTGACTGTCAAGGCACTTGCCTGGCAGAGAGTTCGAGAACAATCTCGGATGATAAAGTCTTACCGGCTACTCCGCAGATTGAGGAAGAAAGTTATTTTTTTTATTGGGCAAACATGGTACTCTTCTTTTTAATAAATCGATTCCTTTCTGTAGCAACAGTGTCCAGTCTTTTCTATCTTCTTTGTCTGAAACTCGAAAGAATGGATTTCTTTTCTTTCAGAACCTACTTTCGAAAATGGGGTTCTCCCTTGGGAGTCGAGTCCTGTTGAGTAGGGGCTTAAGCTGTGAAGGATGGCTCCTTTTGGTTTTGATTCTATCAGCTTTCGGTATTTTTGATGGTTCTTTAATGAATATGACGGGAGGAAACGAGACAATTAACCAAGGGCAGGGGCCGGCCCCTCTGAAATAGAAAATTATGAATCGGACTCTCTTATTGCACATGCTTCCCGCGAGGGATATTCGGACAAGGTGCGAATGATAATGACGCCTCCACGGCAATCCGTCTCGTCCGCGTCGTCTTCTTCCACCTCTACTCCCGAAAGTTCTCCCGGACAGAACGAGGAGCGAGACTCTTTAACTTATATCCAACCTGGAAGTGAAGAACACGAGAAAGAAAGAAAGTTTGATTCGTATTGCAAGGGGAAAGCTCGAAGAATGGGAGGCCAGTGGGAAAATGGATGGTTTGATCAGTAAGAAAACAAATGAGGAACTGTCCCAAGCTTTGAACATAGAATTAATCCAAACTAAAGAAGAAATTAACAACTATATAGAGGAAGAGAAGAAGCTGTGAATAGGTCCTCGGTTCTTATTTCCAAAAGGTAGTGATCAGTGGAGGAAAAAGAAGCTCTTACAGACAAAGTGCAGCCTATTCGTCCCTTCGTAGTGGAGCCCTCTTGGAAAACCTATTTCTGACCAGTCAGTCTTCTAAGGAGGTTCGAGCGTAGATCGGTTGGTTTGTCCTCGGCGCCTACCTTTGAAAGGAGCCAGGAAAGCAAGCCTTTAAGCCAGAAGTGCCGCTGTGCCAGTGGAAATCTACCAGTACCCGTTGAAGTGAAATCCGCTAGTGTTATTACTTGACTCACTACGGAACTTCCTTTGGGCGAGCCTACTTACTTAACTTGATTGACTGCGGAGCTACTTCGCCCCTTCCGTTGGCTACTCTCGTATGAACACCCTTTCTCTCCTTAGATTATCTAGCCCGCCTGCCTTCTATTTAATTAAGTGATCCCATTTGCTTTCCTGCGGCTTGGCGCTAGAACACTTCATTAAGAAAGATCAGAGTACCAAAGATAAACTTCTTCTGTTAAACAAAGCCCTAACCTCATCCCTTCCCCGAGCGCCTTCCTACCCGAGAATGAAAGAAGAAATAGGGCATTGCCCGCTCTATTCTATTCCGAAAGAGGCGTGCAATGCCCAAGGTTTAGAATCCATGTGCCAATGTCATGTCAAAGCTGAAAAGAGAAGAGCCAAAGATGGCATGGAGGTCTCGACGAGCCCAGCGTCGGCAGGTAAAGAAACCTCTCTTTAAGCAGCAAAACAAGAGTTGCGGTGGGCGAAGGCCCATTTGAGATAGTTTCATCGGCCTTTAGTACCTAGATACTTTCAATCCCAAATTCCCCCGGTTCTATGGGGGAAAGCTCAATCCCACCGGTATTCTTATTCAAGTAGTTAACATTTCGCTTCGGTAAGCATTCCTTTAGCAAGCGCTTACGCCCTTGCTTCTTACCATATAACATACTATTAAAATTATCCGATCGGATAATTTTAATAGATGTTATTAGCTTATTCAAAAGGAAGTGATAGGAAGATTCAAGAGCATAAAGCTACGTCCAGCCAGCCAAAAAGAAAGACGAAAAATGTTGTGACATTTCCCTCTTGCAGGATACTAGAAGCTCAAGACGGATGGCAGTGCCAAAGGAAATCCGGGTACAGCTGGGTTTGGAGGAGTCATTAGAGATTACCAAGGAAAGTGGATTCATGGATATATTGGTCAAATTGGGGTAACTACAAGTCTAGCTTCCTATCTTATATGGCCTAGCTTGCTCTAACCTTCCAGTCAACAAGGAGCAAGTAGCAGCTATTACATTCCAGAAACTACCCTTCCCACATACAACTGCACTAAACAAGAGGAGCTACAAGCCAAGCTATTCCATTAGAACCTGTCCTTACCCTCTAGAGCTATCACTTGAGAGAGATTATTTGATAGAATACATCCTAGCTTGCTCTAAACCGAAAGGAGAAACTATCAAGAGAGGGATAGAGCTAATGGCTTACTTATAATGCATTATTTTTTCCTAATAAAGATACAAACTCATCCATTCTTCTATCCTAGCGTGCTCTAACCATAAAGGAATTTTTAAACATCCAACTACCGAGCTATAAGAAGAGAGGAGAGCTACTAGCAGCTAGGCTACATTCCCATATAGCTACTATAGCTAATAGAAAGGGCAGACTTAGCTCAGTATGGAGGGCAGACTACCTTCTTACAGAGTGCTCTATCCCTAGAAGAGCATACATTTTAGCATACTCTCTTTCTTTGGAAATGATATGATACTCGATCTAGATACCTAGCTACTAGAATAAAAATAATAGCATATAGCTAAAATGCCTAAGGGCCGGGAAAGCTGCTCCTTGCCTGTATAGTGTGTGGTAGGAAATGATCTTAGTCAGAGGCCCTTGCTCCTGCACGCATCTAAAGGTACAGTGTCTAAAAGCTCCTTCTGCTCTTGGGTTGGTAACGAAAGCTGCTTTTAGCTGTTGTAACGACTCGGCTGCATCAGTTGTGGGAATAAGTAACCTACAAATAGTTTTTTTTTATCCGATCGGCATATCGTTTGCTATTGAATCAACTGCTGGCGGAAGGTTTGCAGGAAATGAATCAGACGTAGTCAAATAAAAGACGGAAGGAAGACAGGGAGCAGCATGTGATTAGTTCGAGGCGCTAGCTGTACTCTTTTGAGTAGCAGTGGTGGTACTTACTTTCGGTGGTCTATCTTATTGTTGTATCCCGTCTGCTTCTGTTTAAGTAAGGAATAACGGCAGCTAGTTGAATGGCACCGGCATCTCTAGATCGATTCCCGATTCTCCTTTGCCTATCTTCCCGCTCTGCCAGTATACCTCCTTGCAAACCATCCTTCCCGGTTAGTCTTCGTAAGAACAAAGCATGGAAAGACTGTCCGTCTAATCTAATAAGTAGTAGTCCCTCATAAGGAAAGTAAAGAACAATTGTCAAAAGCAAACGCTTCACTATCAAAAATACTTGGAAAGTTCGACCTATCCAAGACAGACTATTAAGAATCAAGTAAAGAAGAGACCAGGACAGAGGTCATGGTTATGAGCAGGCCGGCCAATCAGCTGGAGAGGTTTTGGGGCTAGCATCATTCAGAAGAGGGCATGCCCTTTAGAGTAGAGGACAGGCTTCAGGCGAGCAGTCTTTCCGCATCTTCGCTCCTCTTGGTAACGGAGTGAATCGCTCGGTCCTTGCTTCCTTCTCTTATAGTTCTTTTCCTTGGATGGCACTCCTTCGTAAACTCAGTCGTGCTGAGCGACATCTTTCTGACTTCTTCGGTGGTCTTGCCCTCGTAAAGTCAGCTTTTATCACTTTGCTATTATATGAGCATGAACATCTGAATCAATCATGTCATGTCATTTGTTAGAATAAGATGGTCTCGATCAGCAGTAGGGAGAAAGAGTGAAATGAGCCGGGTCAAGATCTCAAGTCGTCAAGTAGATCTGGGAAGCCGAGGTCCCGAGGAAGCGAAGCTGCTGATCTGCAACTGATAACGAGGTGAATAGTCGATGGGCTCGCGATGGATCTCCGTTAACTTCTCACTCAGAAAAGGTCATTCGGTAGACTTGACTTCGGATAGCAGTAGGGGCATCGCCCGGGTCCACACTCTATTTTAGGGTCACCAATCAAGCACTTCGGGAATGAAAGGAAAGATCTCGCATGGGAGACTTGACTTCTCGGATCGTAGGCATAAGGAAGTTCGGGATCGAATGCAGCGCCGAAGTGACGAAAAAGGAAAGGAAAGGCTGAGTCGGGCACGTCGGACTCATAGGAAGGGACGGGAAAGAGAGATGAAGGACTTTACTTTACTAGTGTAGTGAGGACGCGTAGAACAGAACCACGTGACGTTCGTTAAGTGAGAGATGAGATGAGATAGACGCATGGGACATTGAATTCACTCGCGCCCCTCCTACTTTGTTTGCAGATGCGATAGGAATGGGACCGGGATCACAAGAATAACGGGACGGACAGGTGAGGAGAAGATGCGGGGACAAGCCCAAAGATCAGAAGCGTGGGTATAGATAGAGTCATAATTCAATCAAGTGCCATCCATCAAGTGCCATCAATCAAGTGTGCCATCAATCAAGTGCCATCAATCTATAGTATAGAGAGATAACTGACTGAGAATAGAGACTGGACTTTCAAGCGACTATTCTCAGTCATTCATTTGTTACATAATATCGTTGGAGAAAGCGCACTGAGAACTCAGACTGGAAAGCGGCTATCTCCTATTCTATCGGTTGCCAGTCTTTATTCGTGGGGAGGCTACCACCCGTCACATTCCCCCCTTAAACCCCACGGTGTAGTCCGATCTCCAGTTTGTTGTGACGTGACGCTTCGATCCATTCTTCCTAGGCCTAGGGGGTCTAGTAGCAGCGCCTCCTCCAACTGGCCTGGAAAGGTCGAATGGTCGATCAATCAAAGGAAAAGGTTCAAGTCGGGTCTCATCTCAGGTCGAATCCAAAGTAGTCTCGTCTCCTACTGGTCGAATCCTCAACTGAAACTGATGCGCTGGCAAATCTTTAAGTCGAGGGTAGAATCCAAGTCCACCGGGTCGAATCCCGAACTGGTTAGTCTCGGGTTGGGTTTCAGGTCGTCGTAGAATTGGGAAAGGAAGTTCTTCAGCGTCTTCTTTTCATTATAGTCACACTACTCTATCGTCGTGGCGTTCTTTCCTCACTCTCCTATACGTCGTGCTATTCGTGGATCGTGTCTATCCTCTTCATCAATGAATAAAGAAAGACAGAGCCCATCTGATACTCAATCTAGGAATGCCCATCCGATACTCAATCTAGGAATGAAGAAAGATCATCTAGGAATGAAGAAAGATCGACCCTATATGAATGAGGGAGGAATCCTATTCAAACTGTGCGAAGGTAGCATGATCTCGGAAGACAACTGTGCGAAGGAATAAAAATGGGAGAATTGAAAGTTTTGATGATCCTGGCTCTTGGTTCTGTCTGCCCGGTAGCATTGCTGGCTCCATATCTTCTGACGGAATGCTTGGCGCTGGTATGCTCGGAATCACCTTTGGAGGCGGCTGAGTAGCCGAGTCTTCCCCACGAAGGAGGATGAGACTCTTCATTGTTGCACCGCCTTTCTTTCCTTCTGCTTATGGATAATATCCCAGAGGGAGCCCTGATCAAGAGCGACTGTGTCAAAGTCAAAGCTGGAATCGCTTCAAGCACATAGAGATAGAATCCCCGAAGGGGGAGCGTCGGTATCATCTTTATTTAGAATTTGATCACATACTCGTTGAGTTCATTTGATGTTGAACTTGTGACAGTTACTGAAACCAATTAGCCAGAGGGGGCCCCGGGTCAATGCCTGCAAAAAGGAGAGAAAAAGAACCGAACAACCAGGAAAAAAACAGAAGACAGAGGAAAGGACTCATGAAAGCTTCAACCTCACGTGAGGTAAAAAATACATCAAACCTGTTTCGTGTTCCCTTCCGACTGAGTTCCAGGTTTATTGTACGGGACTAGAAACTAAAATATAAATATAAGCTGATGCCCTTCTTTTTGGGTAATTAATAAGAGAGCTTTCTCTGCACTTGAATATTTATAAGCAGGATACCTGTCAAGTTTTCCCTTCCGATCTTGGGGGGACTCAATACTAATTTGATTTGATTTGCCCGTGAACGCGTCGTTTCACTCGCACCTCTTCATTTTGCCCGTGAAAGCTAGTTACCTAAAACGGATTCTCTCGTTCGGGACCCGATAGTGGAATAGTTCGAGTTGCATGTGTTAAGCATAGAGCTAAAGAGCACTTTCTTTCTGATGAAGCAATCTCGCCTACTGGTTCGCTGCCTATTTTTGCAATCTCATCCATGCAATCTCATCCACTGTTGGATCAAGCTATCTCACTCAGCCATTATCAAGAGAGCAAGAGCAAGAAGACTGTCCCACCGAGAGAGCAGCTATTGAAGCAAGCAATCTCACCCAACATGCAATCGACCTAGCAATCTCAGTCACTAGAAAAGAAAGAAAGGAAGAAAGAAAGGGACGACCCCCTTTTGAAGTAAGTTTGAAACACTTAGCATGATACTTTTTAAAAAAGTTTAAAGTAAGTAGAGTGTCTGGCCCAAAGACGATCTTTCGACTGTAGCTTGAGGGAGAGGCAAATTCCTATAATTAGGAGCTAAATAATTATATTTAAGGGGGAGTGCTTTCAGGCCCTCTGCTCTGTGAGCTGATCAGTCTTCTGTCAGTCACTCGGACGGAAAATCCTATGATGAAGAATCTTTCATTCCTTGTCTTCCTGGCCAAACAATGATTGAAAGCACTCTCGGGGTGGAAGAGAGTCCAATGCCTTCTTCGGGTTTCTTCCTATGTCCAGGAGAGGGTCTCACTTTCCTCTCTATCCCATTCCACTATTTCTTTCAGTGCCGCACGGAGGTCACGATGTAGGTGTCCGCCCCCATTAAGCCATTGGATCGGGAGCTGGGGCGCCCGCGCCTTTAGTGCCCGGATTGGGGGGGCGCCGCCTTAATGATGGATTGTCAGGGGCAAGTTCAAGAGAATGGGGCACATGGGCAAAGGCACGGTGAAAATCTTCTGGTCTCTATCAACTCACAGGTAGTACTACTGGGGTAGCCGCCCGATGGTGGACCATGCCCCGATAAATTGGAAAGCAGATCCCCTTTTGTGGTATAGATGGTGGAGCATATGAGACGGGACCCTCACTGCCCGGGATGGGGGGGTCGTATGCTCCTTCAATAGGAAGGAGAAGAGCTTCGACCTGGAAGGGCTTAGATTGAAGGAAGAATGGTGGCAGCCCCTACCTTCAAAGGGGGCCCCTCTCAGATAAGGATCACTTAAGTAGAGTAGGTCTTCGAATACATTTCTAGGAGCAGGTCAACCTTCAATTGCCCGTGAGAGGCGATCTCCTCTATGGTTCGTCGTTGACAGGGAGCCTCTTGGAAGCTGCCAAGAAGAGAAGGTCGTAAAGAACATTCGAATGAAAGGAAGGGGCTAAACAGAGAGAGGGAGGCTAGACATCGAAGGAAAGTGGATAGTAGTCGTTCAGGAATGAAAGAGAAGAGTTGGCAATCAAGTCAAGCTCTCAACGAGTTCCAAGCATTCGACTAAGAGGGAGTTCGGAAAGGGGAGAGGCACCGAGTCCCGGTCCACCCTCTTCGGTTAGCTAAGAGAGCTCCCCGTTCTCTGACTTTATTGTTAGCAAAGAGTGTGAGTTCCCCGTTCTCTGACTTTCACTTGAGATGGAGCTGAAGGCAAGGACAGAGGGGATAGGGACGACCAACATCATAACTTCACAAAACACACTTCAAAAAGCACTGAAAGTGCCAGCGACCCAGCGACTATAAATGAAACGGAAGATTCACTTCTTCGATTCTCTTTTCGACAACTTACTTATTATATTATAGTAGTATCAAGAATCAGTTATGGTAAAGGGACGAAGTGCCGATGCACTAAAGAAAAGACAGAAAAAGAACACTTAATAGCTTCTATTTTAGCACATCCAATTTATGGATTCACTCTCTCGCATCTTACTTATGTATCATTATAGTGCAAGAGTTGGAAGAGTCGGTTTGACGAGCCTTTTTTACAGAAAGCAGAATGGGACGGATAGACCTGGAGCTTCTGTATAGTTCAGACAAGAGCAGGACCGGTAGTTCACGGACCCCTCGGTTACATGTCCGATCCGGTAGGGCCTATCGACTGAGAGGTTCCGATAAGAAGAGTGAAAGAGTGGGAAAGAGAATCCAAAGATCAAACCCGTAGACGAAGGGCTGTCCTTATCAAAGCCCAACACAGGATTGAGGGAGAGAGGACAAAGAAGCGCAGCAGAGAACTTTGATTTGACTATGAGCCGGCGTGTTCCCGTATGAGCCACTCCTTATACTATGTTGATAGTCTCAATCGAGTCCTAGGCTGCGAAGAGTTTTCACGCTGTTGACACTTTTCGCAGGCTAGGCAAGATGGAAGGAAAGATGCAGCTGCGAGTCTTCACGTGTCTGTTCGGATGCTGCAGCATGGGAATGGACCCGAATTCAAAGGAAAGGAAGAGTCGGTATGGAACTGGAATCTTCTCTAACCCGAATTAAGACGGAAGAGCTTCAACAAGAGCTGCTACAGGAACGGACTCCACTGGGAGATTATTAATGCCTTATGCCAGCTACCCGCACCAGCAAGATGAAGTAAAGAATCCTGGTAGAGGTGGGTTCTTGCTTTTCCAGCCCCTGATGAGTGAATATGAGGCTAATACATATTCTTTTGATGTACCTTACTATAGATCTTCCTTATCACTCTTGATCTTTCCCTTCACTTGAACTGTAGAGTACAAATAGTAATGGGGTACCTGCTAATAGAAGTCATTAGTGCCTCCCAAGAGCACCGGACAGAACTACTCCTACATTCAAGGAAAGGGGCTATCTTTATTATTATGAGATCTCCGCCGGAAAGGTAGTTGTAGCTATTAAGGCAGCTGTTTCCTATCACTATTTATCCCTCTATAACCTAGAGCAGAAGGATAGGAGCCTGAAACCATATTAGACAATCGGAGCGGTATAATATTAGACTCTTTCTTCGGGGCATTTTGATTCCACGCATCTAAGAAGTAGCGTGGCTGTAGGGACTTGATTCTAACCCGTGATGTGTAGAACCGCTCCTTTCGCCCCTCCTGGAAAAAGAGCTAAGATAGCTGGGAAGTCGTCTCACTGAGCTTGTGGAAGGTAGCATAGGCCACGATTCCATGCCGGTGGGATTCATGACGAATGAAGATAGACAGTCGTCAGAAGACTTGCAGTCACTCACTTCATGACCAGTCATTCTGGTCCGGATACTAGGAGTGAAGTAAGGAAGGAGCGGGAGGCCTAGGATTGCATTCGTAGGGGGCATTTTTCCCGTTGTATCATTTTCTTAAAAAATCTTATTAAAGAGAGAAACAAAAGAATAGGGAAGGCGAAGAGAATAGAAACTCTGAGTTGGAAATTGAGCTCCTTTAATATCATAACTGATAAGTGCAATTACTCTCAATAAATGCGTTAGGAGCAAAACCACGTTATTAAACGTTGACTCTCTTTTGCTCAAAATCACAAGAAAAAGTAGCTCAAAACGACTCGCGTTCCCTTCTTGGAGGGGTACAACGGGGATCTCCCCGGGAAGATATTCATAGTTTACTATTTTGTGAAGTTAAGCATCTCACTTGACTTGAAGAGGAGCTTCCTAGTGATGGTGGACATCTTGCGTACTTAATTAAAGAAGGGCTACCTTACCTAATAAAGAAGCAGAGCAGAGCCTAAAGGTCAGAAACCCCTCCTCACCTTCTGTTGATCATCTTTCCCTTCTTAGGAGAATTGAAGAGCTTGCCGGTACGGAATCAAATTGAAGCAGAGGGGTGAGAAGTTAAGAGGTCAGCTAGCTCAGGAGTGGGGAGATTGGATGACCTTTCAAGGGTGTGTGGAGCACTTATCTCATTATCGAAGCAGCTATCCAACTTTCGGAAGAGGGGATCAGAAGCATGAATTCGCTAGTGCTATTTAACGTTGGAAAGGAAGGCTCACTCGTAAACTACCAAGAAGGTATCGGCGAGAAAGGGTGATCTTTACTTTAGCTAGGTTCGACGAGCCAGGAGAAGAGAATCTTTACTTTAACTAAAAAAAAAACCGAGGAAGATTCAGAAACTTCTCAAACTTCTCACCCTTCCGCACAGCATTATTTTAGCTTCAGGTACGGAGGAGAAACCTTCCAGTAGTAGTAGCGGGTTAAGGTTATGCTAAGGGGTGGCGCCTATCACACTAGGAGGTGAGGGCAATGAGCCTGAACAGTCTAGTTCGCCGTGGGAACCAGAGTTGGGGAGTACGGAGAATCTTCTGAATTAGGTCTCATCAGGTCCTTTATTGGGATCAAGTAGGATTTCCTTGCCCTCCAGCTATTCTATTGGTTAGGCAGCGTACAAGAGTCGTTCTCGCTCCCACTCATGGAAAGGGCACTCTAAAGAGGGGACAGGAAATTGGCTCAGCTCTCGCTTCGGCATTTGAGACCAGGCTCCGCTTATGGATCCATTGGGCACAAAAGCGTCAGTGTTCGGACTCGCGAATTGAAACTCAGAGTAGCTCGCTCGGGCATGCCTTTGAGAAGAAAAAGAGGATACCTAAAGCAGCTTCATTGAAGGGCTTCTTCTTTCTTTTATTCAACTTGAATTGAAGGATTCGAGTCATTGGGGAGAGAGAATTGACTGGGCCCGTGTCATACTTTCATCCGTCTCATACTTGAATTTGATGGTTAATGTTAAAGTGAGTAGTCCTGAGCCGGGCAAAAGCTAGGGAGAGAGCGAAATGCTATCCACGACTATCACCACATAGGACAACTGTAGATGGATAGAATGTATGGCACAAGTCCATCTAGTATCTGTCTCTAATGGTCTTATAGGGGGAGCATTAAGGGATTAGATATGAAAAGGGAGAGGAACGAGTGAAACGAAGATTGCATGAGTTAAGCTATTTGAAGATCTGCGCAGGGTTGGGGGATCACTCCTACTATGAGGAGTTGAGGAACGAGTGATAACGACGTAAAGCATGACGCTAGGTCGAAGAGGTCTTGCTCGTGAGCCTTCCCTGTCTTCACTCCTACTCACTGCCCTTGATTTAGGCCGCGGTAGCATAATTATCTAATAGAATAGTAAGAGCTTAGCCCAGTACTCAAGCATTCTAAGGAGCAAAAGTGCACTATTAAGTAGCATAGTACGCAACTGGATTGGCACAAAAAGAAGAGTTTTTCTCATGATCAAAGAGAGTCAAGGGTACGCACACCTGCTCATAGGGCCTAGTTACTCGACGGCAGCACAGCACATAGAATAAAATAAAAGAAAAGAAAATAAGGTAGAGCTGAGCCCGCCCATTCCTTTCACTCTTCCGGGCCCCACTATCAGAGCATGAACCTGAAATCGCCGAGTCTTCCTCCTCCTGAGGTCATGAAGCAACCTATTCAACAAGAGGTGCGAAGCAGTGAAACGACGTGATCTTAATCTGATGAGGTGTCCGTAAGGGATAGGAAGCACTAGCCAAGGAAGCCACTATCAACTTTATTGGGGTCTCCCTTGCATACTGCTTTCATGGATAGGTAGGCTCCCTATTCCACTTATTCCCCGAAAGACTTAAGGGATGAGGTGAGATTCTAAGCACCCTTGAACCTATTGAAAGAGCGGAGGTCGGAGCGGCACCATGCAATAGTCAGATCTGCATCTACTCTTCTTGCTTCGGCATCTCTTATAAGAAAAGACCTGAGTTGTACCTTATTGCGTTCCGGAGTTCGGGACTCTCATGCTCAGCATCTTGATCGGGCTGAACGATTCTACCTACTTTCTTTGACTTGTTTGAGCTTCAATTCCAACCGCATATGCTGGGGGAAGAGGACGAGGGAGATTTGATTGATATTGACTTTGAATGAGGCGCCCTTCCTTAGAGATTCATACAAGAGGTCGAGGGCTTTCTCGAGTTCAGTAGCGAATGTAATGACGCGGCTTAGCGCCGTACCCACTATCTTAGTGCCAGCTCCGAGTCACTACTTTTCCTCTTCTCCTCGACGGTTGGATTCTTCTTTCTAAAAAATAGCTTACAACGAAAGGGGCAAGAGCACAGAAAGCAGCAGGAAGCTTCACATGAACCAGAGCTCAATTCTCCTTATAAGGAATCCGAAACTTAACTGGAACTAGGAGCAGGTGAGGTGCGAAGTGACGAAATTTTCCGTAGAGGTCGAGAATTGAAAACTCCTAGGGCTCCGTTGGTACGATCTCTTTCCGTCTTCGGTATCGTAAATCTATCTCTGCCAGGTCCGAATGGATATCGTGAGCCGCAGCTTTCTACTCTCTCTCTATACTAGAAGTTCTGACAGGTAGAAAAAGACGGGCCCTGATCTGCTTCCTTGCCCTCCATTACTTTTGATTTTTGAGTAGCTACCTGCTAGAAAAGGACGATAGGGAATTGTCGCCCGACAACGCCTCATTCTTCTTCTCCATCAGAATCAAGAGAAGCCTCAGTATCCTTGACACGCTTCCCACGTGAACAACTCATGTGTTGAATGGGATGGGCAAGGCAGTTCAATTATGTACGGAGCGGTGCAGTCATGGCGTTCCTCTCTTTTACAAGATAAGATCTCTACACTATACTGGCACGAGACCTGGAATAAAGAGACCTTCACGGCAACTTTAACCTTGGAACAGAGCTCGTAAGCAAGGAGAACATTTCTTTCGACACGAGGAAGTCCACTCGCACTACTCAACCTCTTAGGGCTGGTCCCGTACGGGTTCTCGCGATCGATTCCCCTTTCCTCTTGCTCTAGCAATATCGGGAAGGTAGTCTGCTCCAGTTCAAGGTCTTGTCTCCTGCCCATTCTCTCTCGCACTGACAGTCGTTCAAGGTCTTGTCTCCTGACCGTTCTCACTTAACTTACTTTCTTTCTTTAAGAATAAGAGGATGGAATGCTTTCTTTCTTTAAGAATAAGGCACTATGCCTCTTCCTATCTATTCTATGTGCCCTCTTCCTATCTATTTCTATTGGTGCTAGCCTTATTGCTGAGGTCTGTCCGGTGGATGAATTGCTCTGCGGAGTCTGATTTCTGGAGATAGTTCATTATCTCGGTGTGAATGCAAGTGAAGGTGTTCACGTGAAGGTGTTCAACTGAGTAATGTGGATTGCTGGTCCTGTCAGTGGTGCTAATCAAGCTATCGCCGATGCTAGACCTGTGCTGTGTTGAATTCCAGTCTCGGTGCTGTTCTAGGTTTTGGGCGAATCTAATTGTTTACTTCACTTACTCGAGGAATGCCAATGAATCACTTGTTCACTTATTCAGCAATGGTGGAAAGCGAGTTCATGACCTTGGATGGGCGAGTTCACGACAAGGGGAAGGACAGATGGAGTGACTGAATGGCTGGCTCACCGAACAGAGAAGAGGTATTTAGACCCGTTCCGCAAAGGGTTGGGCAGAGCTGTACCATAGAGAGGCTGGAATGAAAGGAGCTAGGCCCGATACGGACTCATTATCTTCATATGCGAGAAGAGTCCAAAGAGAAGTCCCGGCCCGCCTCAGTAATAGGCAGATGTCTGCCCTTGCTTACATAGTCAGTTGATGGAGCTATGCCAGTCCTCTCTAAAAGGCTATGGGCTCTACCTATTCTCTACCTTACTGCAAGTCTTTAATAATACCTAGGCCTAGGCTCTTGGATGAGATCAAGATCAATGAGTGGTAGTTCCTCACACTCTCCACGTTCGCTAAAGAGCTTTCTGGGTGGGACTTGTAGCTTCTTACGAGCGAATACCCCTTATTGATCATGAAATTCAAGTCCAAGAACTGCTATCGTGGATGGAGGCACTAAGAAAGATCGTTTGAAGTGTGGGATGGGATCACCTAAGAATCCATCACTTCTGACTTGTGCAAGACCACACCACTCTCATTTCAGCCTATAATCTCGTTCAGCAGCTGGAAAAGGATTAAGAGTCCGTTCACTCGTGCACTGTCCGCCTGTCCGATAGTAAAGGTTCAGGTTCTCCTGCCTGTCCCTTTTTTAACCTATCCTTTTCATGCATCCCAATTTGAATCCACTCTTTAGGGAATAAACCAAAAACCCTAAAGGGTGGCAGTGTTATTATATGCATTTTCCCCTCTCGCTATCGCGACTATGAAAGATTCCCAAGAACTGAACACAGTAGGAGAGGCAGAGGTCGGTTAAGAGAGAAGGGTGAAGCTGAGACCGGAGATGACCAACTTAAGGAAGTGGAACGAGCTCTAACGGGACGAAAGGAGCCAACCATAAAGGACGAAGCCTACCATATATAGCGGTGGTACCATATATAGCAGTGGAACGAGCCAACCTTTGAACTAGAATATATTATAGCCGACTATCCCACGTAGCGGAATTAATGGTGGAGCCACCAGCAACAAGGTTAGGTTCCGGTGCTCCGGTGCAGAGCTTCAGCTTCGATGCTCAACTCATGCTTTTTTTGGTCAGCTCACTCAACACTCAACTTCGGAGGAATCGAAAGCAAACTACTTGAACAGAAGGCATACGAGTTCGGAGGAATCGCAAGCATACGAATCCCTAACCCTGTGAGGACGACTATAAGCAGATTCATTCCTAACCCATTTCTAACCCGTACCCACCCATTTCTAACCCGTACCCGTCAGCATATTCATTCCTAACCCAGAAGAGACCTTAGTTAGCGAGGCAGGGACGAGGGACTAGGGCTAGGGAGTGGACTTAGCATAGGACAGCCGACTCCTGCGATGGACGACTCCTAGCATAGACAGCCGACTCCGCAACTTCTTTCTGCCCTATAATATAAGAAGGGACTAGCGAAGTGGCTCCCCAAGCGAAACGAGTGCAGCCGAGACGTCAAAAGGAGAAGGAGGTACGAGCGCTAGCGACGGGCGAGTGATAACGACGCGTAGCAGCAAGAGGGACGAGCGACGTGGCGACGGGGTGACGTGCACTCTTCCGTCCCTCGACCTTACTCTAATAATACTTAAGTTAAGCTCGAGCCTATCTTCCTCTACTATCTATAGATATAGACATCTAAGGAAAGGAAGTTCAAGATACAGAAGCCATTCTCCGACGAGAACTATGCCTACATGAAAACACTCAAAGACGGGAGCGTACAGGAGAAGGAAGAAAGCCTGCCCAACTCTTCCCTTATGGGCTCCTCAATTAAAGTATGAGACCTAAGATCATACTTATACTTATATTATACCGAAGAGCGGCATTCAGAGTAGAAGCAGCGACTATCCGATGTGGGGATAGAAGATTAGATAATGCTTTGAGAGTCCCCTACTCTCCCTCTTTATTCTTAGCTCCGTACGAGGTATGGGTGAGAAGGGTCTGGCTCCGTCATCTTATATTCTTTAATTTAACAACACTACTAGTCCTTATTTCTTTTAATGTGGAATCTCTCCTCGAATCTTTCATGAAAGGCGGCTCGATAAACTAGAAAGAGCTTAGCTGCAAGTGGACGCCTAAGATAATGTAAGGTAAGGATCATCAGATAAAAGCAGATAAGTAATGCAAGTCTAAGTCTAAATGGCAACTTAGAGAGGGCAGAAGCGTAGAAATGCTTATATGCGGTCCGGTCCTGAACGCGAAGAAAAGGACAGGCACCAACTGCTTCATAGGAGGACCAAGCGGGCATCGGAGTGAAATGGGACAAGACCATATAAGAAGAAAGATTCATGAGCTACGAGACTTGGAAGAGTGATTATTCTAGCTTATCTTATGGTGCAACTACTACTTTCAGTCTCTCTTCATGGCATTGCAAGAGGGGATAAGAGAACAAGAAGGATGATTGATTCGTAGGAGTAAGGAAGCATTACTTAGATGGTTTGGTTCTTCTTTTTTATAAAAAGGGAAGCGTTCGACTGAGGGATACAGGTGGGGCTCATTCCTAACTATTACTGGGACCCCATCCACCAGTTCCTGACCTGGATTTGAAGGTGATAGCTGGTGATGTTGAGTAAGAGGCGACTTATCCTCCAGCACCCCAAATACTCCAAATCCCCCCGCTCCTCTGAGTCTAATTGGGATCCCCGGGTTCTTTAAGTTGGGACGCGCTCCCAAATCCTAGCAGTAGGGAAAGGTCTCAGATCTGAATCCACACTTCTCAGAGTAGCCCTGGACCGAAGGAGGTTTGATATTCGAGAGCAGCCATACCATACTAGGCGCAAACCTAAGTGAAGAACTTCTTGCTCGCCCCGATTGGCTCGAGCCTCTCTATCCTTATTTGGAATGTGCTCCCCCCTCGGTGAGGCTTTGACCTCTTCTCTTGTTGTAAGCGCTCGGACTCTCTATCAGTAGTTTCAGACTTTCCCCCCTGGCCATTTATGTTCGGCTCCAGCTAAAGAGAACCCTTTCCCGAGCTCTAGATCAAGCCTTTCATCTCCGAATCCTTCTGCCCTCAATAATAAATCCGCTCGGCGAGACAGAGATTGGAAGAGGGGTGCCCACCTCAGCACTATGTCTGTCGCCAAATCCGATCCAAATATAAAAGAAGAAAGTCAAATCATCCTCTATTACTATTTGAACCAATTTAGATTCTTCGATTGGTTATTACACAAGTCAGAAAGAGCCGAACCCTTTCATCTTATCCTGGCACCGGCCCGTCACCTAAAGCTTCAAGCAAGGGATGGGAGGGATTTGGTCTTGCTCATATTTGACAAGAGATGTTCCCTTGCTCATAACTATGATAGTCTTTTCTTTTACTGAAAAACCTAAAGTCGGATCTGACCATACTCGGAAGCACCTTTCCCCACTGCCATATAGGTTTGGCCAATGATAAGCTAGGGAGAAGGAAGGAGTGCTAAGGAGAAAGACCAGATCTCCAACTTCTACTTCTCCATCATCAGAGCATAGCCAGAAGCACCTTCCATGGAATCAGAACCAAGAGCTCTTGGATAAAGGGAGACCCCCGTCCCTGGCAAAAGAGTGATTGGCATTCGCTTCGCCCGGCCATTCCTTACGCATGAGGTTTAGGGCTGACGAGCCTTAGACTAGTGGAGAATCAGGGTTCGCTGGCGTAGGAAAGAGATGAAGAGGGTATAGTTATCTGCTCTCAACACAACATTGCTCGACCCAATCTCTGAATGGTCAGAGTGGCCTAGCCTAGTGAGCAGACCCGAAGACTTGTGAAGCACTCTCGAGCAGTTGATTGATGAATCGAAATCCAGATATTGATTCCACCTACCTACCCTTGAATCAGAATCCACACCACACCAACCATTACCCGCACCACCTTCTACCAACCGCCTACTCAGCAGCTTCCCAGGAGGCCCGAAGAAGCCCACCTTGCTTAGCCTGACCTGGGATCAACTATCATTCTCTCTCAGACATCAGTTAATTAGGGGATCGCATAAGACAAGACCAGGATAGCCCACCGCTCCTCCCACTACTAGGTGTGGCGAGAACTGGGTTTGGAGAATCAGACAAGGACTAAGCTCCACAGAAGGGCCGGGCTCTTGCTTTTCCGACCCCACCTCAGGGCGAATGGTCTAAGTGGAAGGAGGGCACCGCTTATACGCACCTTCATTGAATTGGGCTTGCATAATGGGTTCCACAAGAGATTCAGCACGTCTGAATGGGAAGATCTCTGATATGGGGACGATTCACTAAAGACTCCCGTGCTACTCCTGTCCTTGATAGTAGGCGCATCCGTGGAGTAGTCAACAAAGTGATTCAGACGGGTAAATAGACTTTAGGCTCCTTATCTAACTCTAGTTCTCGTTCGGGATTCGATTCCGTGGAAGTTCTTCTAATACTGAGCCGGACTGATTCTAATACTGAGTGAGCCCTCATAGGTGCTAGGGATTAGTACTTTGAGCCCTCCCGGGAAAAGCATATGATCGAGCAGGGTCTGCTTATAAGCATCAGCTACCAGTTCCTGATCTTTTCCACCTCTTCCACCAACTCACTCTAGGTCTCGCGAAGATCACTATAACTAGCTATAGGTCGACTAAGATGATTCGGAATCTGAGACTTAGGCATACCGCTTATGAAAGAAAGCACCTTTTGGTAAGCCTTTTCCTTGTAGAGTAGATAGATTAAGTTGGCCCTCTCCTTATGGATTGGATTAGCCTTCGGTAGGTCTGGATGGTAAGAGACCATGCATCAAGTACAAGTAGCAAGCAATATAGCGCTCCACCGAAGGCGGAGATGGATAGTGGACTGACTAGAGATTCTTCTCTATCTCGTCCATGAGCACTTATAGGAAAAAGCAGCTGTCTGTGAGGGATCTTTATTTCCATACGCCAGAGGGATGTTGAAGTAGATTGTAGGCATCAGCTCCGGGCGATTGGATGATGAGGCGTTCGCACCTCCCTTCCCATCTTTCTTTATCCGACTGCGGATCTACGACTTCAACCTACACTACACTATCTTTGTTGAAGAATCTCGATAAAAAAGGCATTTGGACTCATTCCCAAAAGGATTCGCCCCCACCGGAGACAAAGAAAGAACTCAAAAGGATTCGCCCCCACCGGAGACAAAGAAAGAACTCAAAAGGAATCGCCCCCACCTCAAAAAACCAATAAAAAAGGGGAAGAGATTGAGCAGAGTGATAGGGTCGGAGTGAAAGGTTGGGAGTTCCATATCCGAAATGAAATCTAAAAGGAAGGAGAGGCCCCAGCTAGTGAGGGAGTGTAGGAATGCCTCGCCCCAGCTAGTGAGGGAGGAGCAGACCTTGACTGAATAGGTATTAGCTCTTCTGCGGTATGATTCAGTGGGGTTATCGTAGGGTGAGTTCATGCTCAGCAGCCGTTACACCCAACCTCCATCTTTCTAGATACGAATATATTTGATTGATGATTGATTCTTTCTCTGAACGGGAGCTCAAGCTCATGTGACTTTCTTCTGAACGTCCTTTCTTCTCTTCACGGGGTCAAGTGACTTGGCTCGTCATGTGACGAACGGTAGCTCATCATATAATGATTCTATTCACGGATCACGTGTCAGTTCTCGCTCTTTCCTTTATTTGCTTCTCTGAACGGGTTAGCTTGAGCTAATCGCGTCCTTTATTTGGGTCCTCCTCCTTCTTAAGATCACTCCCTCTCTGAACCTGTGAAAGCAGTGCTTCTCTTATTTGGGTCCTCCTCCTTCTCTTTAAGGAGAACCATATCCTTCCGGGCAGGGATACTTTCAATTGCTCGGGTCGGCAGAGTATCTAACTGTTGGGTTTGTTTGTGGGTGAGGTTCTCAATCAGCAGAAGGTGCGTGATCTTCTTCTCCTATTGATCTTCGAGGTAGGGAATCCTATCCTTCTTTTTTTACTCCTAAGTCAAGCAGCGACGTATGGTACAAATAGTGTAAGGTCTGATTCTTCGCCATCAAGATCCTGGCTACTTTGAATGAAGAGCAATAAAGAGCGAACGGGCGAGTGATATGAGCAGGTGAGCAAAGCCATTTATTTAGGTAGGGGGCGGGGCGGCGTACAAAGAAGGTACTCCTTATCGATTACCCATCGGAAGAGGTCATCCTCATTACTATAATCTGACGCTGACACATCACTCGATCCGGGCTCCTTCTTTACTTAGCAGGGAAAGGCGGCGCGTAGCTTCCATGGTTTCTTCAACCAGATCGGAGAACCCTAACAAGCACGTGACTGCCCAATAATTGTCAGATTGGATTTTGTATATATGAAATTATACATAATTATATAGGATGTGCTCTAGGAAGAAAGAATAAAAATTATTATCTTTCTCTTTGCGGCGGCTACTCCAAATCTTTTTTCAATGAAATCGCCAGCACATAAGAGATTGATGTCTTTCTATTCTACTCTACCTACCGTTGCTATTCTATTGATTGGGACCGTAGCCCTCGTTGCTGCTTTCGCTTCTTTATCGGTCTAAAAGATGCTTCGCTTCACCTACCTCTGGCCTATCGAAGTTATGTCAGGCGATCTGATAGTAGTTGAGTGGGGTTCGTCCTTGAAACCATTGCAGGGATCCCGCGTAGTGGGCTTGGGCTGAGCCTTTCTCCGTATATTGGGCCATAGCTTCCGGTACGCTACTCTTCGTTGTCTTTCGTTCGCGCTTACTTGACTTCTCTTCGGTGTGCCTTCCCCTCCACACCCATGTGAGCTGTCCCTTGTCCTATCAGCCATCGCAGCCAGACTTGGAATCGAACCGACGACTGTAGCAAACGATTCACTTGACTTGATTTAAGCCAAGTCCAGCAATTTCACTGCTGAAGAGTGAACTTGACTGTGGAATGGAATTAGCCCTGGCTTCGGTGCTCGGGTATTCTTCGTTGGCTTTAGGTTGGCTCTTCTTAGACTGTTGAGCCCTTATATTATAGCTTCTTCCAACTCGGATCGGGCCTTCTCTGGTCGACTACTGCACAACTTCAAGGGTGGGAGATAGGGATAGGCTTGATCTTCCCGGCAGGAGTGAGGGCATTGAGACTCTTTCTATCCCTCGGCATCTAAGTGAGTCACGAACTCATGATTCAAAGAAAGTTCGGCAAGGAGTGAAGATATTTCACGTGCCAGGACTCCGGAAGAGCTTAGCGGCCGCGCTCAGTGTGTGAACTCCAACTGGGTAGGAGCTGGGAGTTGAAGAAGATTCTCTCTTTTCTCTACATGGGACCTCTGCCTATCTTGAGTTGAGGCTGAGTTCCCTTCACTTGCCTTAGCCTCATAAGACAGAGAAAGTACTTGCTTGCCGCTCTCTCAGGTGCTGTCCTCCAATAGTACTGTACGTGGATCCGAATGAGACAAGAAAGCGGACTTCCACCTTTTATCAACGGATTGAGTTGCTCTTCCAGTAGAGGATCTTGATTGAAGGATAGACCAGAGCCCCTCTTCTCCTTCTCCAGCAGTTGTTTGACTACTCTGTTCTCATCCGGGGTTGGATTAAATAAGGGAAGGGAAAGGAACCCTATCTCGCCAAGTCGGGCACCCGCAGAGCAGATCCTATTAGTTCCGCACTTTATAATTAGTTCCGATCCCCGGGCCTGAAACCCCATACACTACTGAAAGGAGCGACCTCGTAAGGAAGGGGGGTTGAATAGGTAGGTGCGGGTCGATCTGATCTGATGTCAACTGAATGAAGGGTCTGCCCCTCTTTCTGTGGAAGTGAAAGGCGAGGAGGGAAAAGAATTAAGGAGCTGGACTCGCTAAGGGGCTGGCTATATAGGTTTGGAATCGTTCCCCCAAGCCTTAGACAGATGCAGTAAGTAGCCCTTATGAATCAAGTGTATAAGGTCCCTCGCTCGAACGAGGGCAGTGGGTGGGTAAAGGAATCAAGTTAGATTTCCACTTTCCAGAGTTGGATGAAGAAGAATAGGAGACTGAATGACAAAGGCAGAACGGGTCTAAACGCAATACTGGAACGAGCGGCAGCTACGTAGAGACGCGTGAACACGCTTATAATGCTTCCTTCCATCCGGAGGAGATCCCCGGTCGGCTCTTATGCGTCACGGGTCAAAAGTAGTCGCTACTTAAATGGAAGTGACGATAGCACCACACTGCCTTCCAATAGTTGTTCGAATCTGAATATTAATGGGTTCCATTCTCATAAAGTCCCCGCCTTCTTTTCATTGCGTGCTCCCGTTGACTATCCCAGCTCTGCTTAGTGGGAGCAGCACTCTTCTTACGCGCTATGAATGTTTTTATCCGGACTAGCCTACTTGGCCTAGGGACCTTTGTTAGGCACCCGCACTTGTCGTCCTCTCTACCATTCGAGTACTCGGTTCGCGGACTAGGAAGCTGCTCTATCTGCTCCTCTGACCGCTTATTCGTACTAGCAAGCTCTTCTCTCCTTACTATCCCTCTTCACTTGTCTCCGTTCCATTGAGTTGTGAATTGGTCCCAGTTCTCTTTCCCCGTGGGAGTCAAGTCATCCTTGATCATTGAGTGGGATCCGTGAAGATGTCCTCCCCATTGGATCCGTTGTCCCGGCCCCTTGTATAATTGCTTTCCGGCTCGTTCACCGCTCCGTCTGATTCTTGCAATTGGGCTCTTCTTCCTCTCCTCTATCAATTCCTTTATGGGGCTTACTCTAGCAATTAGATATGGAAGGGCCTCCTTCTTCAATATCACCTGTGATTCTGATGGAACCAACCTTCTGATGAACCATCATCCTACCCAGGATCTGAGGGAAAAGGACGAAAAGCCAACTGAAGAAGCTATAGGCGAAACCCAAGAATCAGAATCAGGTTATATGATAGTGCATGTTCCCGACCTTCTTTCTTATCGAATTGGTCTTTCTTTGCCACTTTCTTTACACATCTCACGGGACAGGACTGGGGTCAGGAGCTAATAGAATAGAAGAAGGTAGGTGCGGAGCGAGCTGCTACGTGATGCTACTGAGAAGGAGCGAACGAGAGTGAGACAGAGGGGAAGAAAGGCGAAAGCTTCTTTCTATGGTAGAGCTGGTAAGAAAGCTATGGTAGCAGGTAAGAGAGTCAGAGATCCCGACCTATAGGTCTTGGGTAGAGTACAGTGGGTCTTCTCGGTGTGCGGGAAGGGGAAGAGAGTACAGTGCAGTGGGTCTTCTCGGTGGGCGGAACAATAAACTATTCTACTCGCAGTCGGATCGCTCGCTGGTGGATCTTTAAGCGGTGGTCTCATTTGGATCTCTTATCTTAGTTGTACGTGTTCAATTGATTGGTTTTGTTTTCCCGGGTTTCATTTTGATAGTCTCATTCATAACTCAAGGCATGAATGTCCGAGCCTGTGCCGTCTAAGCTATAGTTCTCAAATCTCGACTCCATAGGCCCTCTCCATGCTAGTCCCTCCATAGGCCATCCACCATACTATAAGGGCTAAACCCACTCCGCGGTGCGTAGCAGTGAAAGGACGTGAAGTTATAATCATAAGGGAGATCCAAGGACGGAGTGTGGTAGCTGGGCTTAGGAATTTTAGCAAGCTAACCCGCTAACTCAGACGTAGAGGAATCCGGGAATTTAAACGAGGGTGACGCGGTGCAAGGAAAGAAGAGAGAACGTCGCCAGCCAAGAGCAATAGCAGTCTCACTAGAGTTGGTGGAATAGGTAGGAGGAGTAGGATGCCCTTCTCCATTCCTCTGCCACGTGTTCAAGGGTATCGAAAGATGAGGAAGGAGCACTCATCCACTCACTTACAAGATGAGGAGAAGGGAGTGCGGATAAAACAACACTCCGGACATGTGCGTGGTGCGTGTACGATCGGAACCGCAGCTCCTAAAGCTGTTCTCTTAAACTAGGATGCCTGGCATAATGTCATCAAACCTGAACGAGGACCGAACCCCTTCACCAGGAACAAGTCCAATCACAAGGCGGAGATGGCGGATCAAGGCTCTTGAAGAGGAGGGATCTGAGCGGGAAGCTCTCTTGGTGGTCTGGCTGAGAGCTGTTGAACTCCATAAGTCAGGTGGGAGGGGACTGGGCCGATGTATAAATAGACTGAATCAAGTCTGTGAAGGTCGAAGTTCATTAGTTCACTGGCAGCGAGAAAAGGAGTTCTTCACTGGCAGCGAGATAGGAAGGAATGCAGTGAGGTCATTCCTGATCTTTGAAAGCAAGCATTCAGTAAACCTACGTAGGGTAGTGTAGACAAAGAAGTAGTCTCCGTCCCAATCAATGGAAGTGTAATCCTTAGTAGGGTGCGTATGAGGGTCAGAGAGGACTCTTTCTATGGTTGCAGGGATCCGGTTAAGAGATTAGCTAGCCTACGTGTCAGATCAAAGAAGAGAGGAGGGAGGGAGTTTTTTTTTCAAGAAGCAGTCATTCATTCATATAGTAGGGCGGTCCCTGCTATGTCTTTTAGGGTTGAAGCGGAGCGACTTCAAGGACGGTGATTTTATTTCGGATGTCGAAGACGGGAGGCGGAGACTGGTCTCGATCACATGCTAGATTAATGTTAGGGGTAGATTCCATGCCTACTTCGGGAATGATAATCAAGGTGGGATTCCATGCCGATAAAGGGAATGAGGGTGCTATGCGGAGATAGCGCTTCTATTTCTTTTCTATATGAGGAGGATGCCGTGGAAGGAGTGAGCCGATGGACGGGAGAACTATAACTATAGAAGTTGGACTTAGCGAAGAAGAAGGCAGATAGATGCCCTATCTGTCTGTGCGGATGATCCGTTATTCATGATGGTGACTACTTGGGTCTGTATTTTAGTGAGAATAATTTGGTTTCGCTAACGAAGTAGGGCAAAGAAGGAAGGGCACTTGTCGCGCGTCACTTTAGTTGGCTCCTCGATGTCTCTCGCACCTAATCTAATGTAGGAGGGCGAACCTTATTTTCATTCTAAAATAGTAGATGCGGGAGAGAGCAAGCGAAGGGTAAGAAGATAGAGCTAAGCAGAAAGCGGGAGAGAGATCGAATTCCAGAATAGCTGACTTGAAGGAGTGGAGCATTGGTCTGATCTCCTTTTCTATCCCTCTTGGTGGATGTTTCAACTATATCTCTGATCAATTTCTATAAGTAGCGAAGACCATCGGGAGCAGGCGGTGCGACGGGAGCATCGTTACTAGGAGTGGGTTCTCATCTTCCTCTACCAATGAATGAGGTCTGGACGGGGGCATTGGGCTGAAACTGTAGCGGTTAAGAAGCGAACTCAAAGAGGCCCTTGGACCGGAGGAAGTGTCCAATGCATGGGACGGACCCTCGTCTGGTAAGGAAGGTGGGAGCGAAATTCCAAGAAGGACAGCGCACCGAACAATCCCTTCCTAACGCAGAGAATGCATTTTGAAATGCGGCTGCTATCTACCATTCTATCTATCTTATTAAAGTAGTCAAGTGATCGTAGTCAACGAAGCGAAGCCATCATTGGACTCAAGAAAAGACCGAAGGAGGAGCCGCTTGGAGGCGGGGATAGTTTATGTTATGGGCATCGGATTCAACTCAAGCGATGGTCAGGAGAGTAGGATAAGGCCATTCCAAGTAGCCCGGTCTATCTGCTAATTGAGAGCACCGACTGAAGCAGAGGACTCAACGCTCGATTCGTTCATGCAGTGCTACCTGTGCCATTCGTTCATGCTTTCTTTGAGTACTTTTTTATAAGCTAAGAGGATCTTATCTTCTTTGATCGATTGGTTGATCTTCCCCTCTATGGAAGCATATTAGTTGTGGAGTGCTGATGGGCATCTCTCTGATCTTCCCATTATGATTCTTTCTAGATCTCCAGTTGATTGACCGGGTCAGGGGGTCAAGACCGTTAAGTATTGGAGCGAAGTAAGTGGGAATTCTCTGCACGACTACTGAGAAGGAAAGCCGACGAACAGATAAGACGAGAGTTCGGATAAGACCCGGGACGTGAAAACCGAAGCATTTCATTTCTTCATAGGATTTGTCCGTCAACGAGCTACTCAGAAGAAAGAGTGGCTCTGTAAGTAGCCAGTCCAGATCGAATGAAGGCCGTTAGTAGTTGGTGAAGATGAGTCGAACGAGAACGTAAAAGCACAGATGAGGCTCATAAAAAGATCAGAGCTTCAACGAGAAGCCCACATAGCATAAGCATAGGAAGGAATAACTTTCTGAGGTGCTATGCGAGAATGATCATATTATTATTAGATAAGCCGAGTGGAGGACCGAGCGACGGAAGAGTGAAGAATAAGTGAACTAAAGAAAGAGAAGAACGACTGAGATCAGTTCATTGATTCATTCTCATAAGTCAGAATGGAGTTCAAGGACTATGAGGTCTTTCCCTTCCCCGATCCTATATGGGATCTGAGAGGTAAGTTAAGTGAAAGAGCCCTAGTATCTGGTTTTTCGGATCCAGTTCGAGAAGGAGAGCACCAGGCGAGAGTCAAAGAGTATCCGACTTGTGCTAAGAGGAAAGGCTTCACTAGCCCTTCGCCCCTCACTTTCATCTACAGTAGTTGAACTGCACTGCAGCTATAGTCTCATGCGAACTTCAAGCGGAAGAAAGATGGGTGGGAGGAAGAGATACTGAAGTTCCGTGAGCGTTAGGATTAATTAATTCAAGCTTTATAAGACCGGTAGAGACGGAGAGGCGGTAAGGAAGGCAGCTACGCACTTTAGGAGGCGGGTGTGGACCGGTCTAATTGAATCAGTAAGGCTCCACTTTCTGAATCAAGGCTGAGAAGGAAAGAAAACCTAACAAGAAAGAGGTGGAGCAGCGGTAGGAGTTCCAGGACGCGGAGCACAGGGGCAGGAGCCTATGTGGAAGAGATGCTCTTAGCCTACGTGGCAGAGATCTTCTTTCTATGTGAATCCGAGACCTACCTATGTTGTTCTTGGATTCCGAGACTTACCTATGTTGTTCTTGGATGGATAAGAATCATGGAGTTATTTTAAGGAGAATGGTTAGCTGTCCCTTTGTTGTCTTAAGGGATCGATTGCTTTCCACATCGCAAGTGGAGTCTAAGTAAGCTATGCAGGAGGTTCCGTGTTTAAGAGAACGAGGATAGTGCCTAGAAGTGGCTGTGCTCAGTGAAGTATTCACAGTAAGGGCGGAGGAAGTCAGTCCGTCTTCTGGACAAGGTTCTCAGGGATCCGAAAGGCTGAGACCAAGAGGTGCTCTCTCTTGTTCATTAGAAGGCCCCCTTTATGGCTGAAGAGTAAGCTCCCCAAGTGGGGGATGGGGATCAAAGGAAGTTAGATCCGATGGCCTAATCTTATCCAAGTCCGTCAGATCTTATCTTCTACTTCCAAGTCAAGTCGTCAGTCTTCCTAGACCATTCCTGATCTAAGCCTCTTCTTCCAGTCCTTCACCTGGCGCCTTCCCCTTGAAACCCCAGGTTGGCTCCTCGCATCGACTGATCTTGCTGGCATACTCGTCACGGATCCTACCATTAAGCCCACTACGCTCCATTAATGGTGGAGCCACCTTTTACTAAGCTCTAACGGAATGGCCTACCCTACCGCAGAAGTAAAGCGAGCCGACCAGACCTTTCTCTTTCTGATTGGCCCACCTAAGATTGTTCAATCAGAGATCGAGGATAGGAGCGAGACCCGGATAGGCCAACTGGAGAAAGGGTGCAAAACCAAGAATCTTCGGAGCTCGACCAGAACGAATTAAAGGGGCATGAATATGAGCCCGGCATGAGAGAGCTTCCTTCTTTCGTGAGCTCGACCTTCACTCCTGTCCCCAACTAGCCTCTGACTGATGAGCGAGACATTCTCATTATAAGTAATGGAGCTCCGTTCCGCAAAGCAGTTCATATGAGCCATTGATTCTATTTGATATGTCTATCACTTCACTGTTGTCAACTAATCTACGTCAACTTCTACGTCAACTATCGAGAGCACAGAGAGGGGAGACGCAAAGCGACTGACAAAGGAGCGCATAGAACGGCAGAGCGACGAGCGACGGTAGGTAGGTTCTGTGAAGCGCTTGACCCGTGAAGAGAAGCAGCCGTTCAGAAAGTCACAGTTCAGAGAACCGGAAAGAGCGAGCAACTTGACCCCGTTCTGAGAAGCAAAGAAAGGAGCGACTTATAGCGTTGACCCGTGACGCAGAACTTAAGAGGAGCGAACTCATTTAGCCGTTAGCCGATTCAAGAGAGGACGAGGGTGACTATGAGCGGTGTGAATGGGTGGAGTGAGGAGCAAAGCAGGGAATAGACTCGCGGAAGAGGACGAAACTCAGACCCGTGACGCTAAGAGCATCAATAAGTTGCCGAGCCGGATTCAATAGGAGCGAACAAGAGCATGAGTCTAGTCGTAGGAGCGATGGGAAGTTGACTACTGAACTATGCCCGCGATGGGAAGGATAGCGAGCATAGGATTGGGATGACGAATGAGTGCGCCATTGCTATCCAGTACGACTCATGAGTTCAGTCAGGTGAAGACAGATTGATATTTAGACTTCTCTTCTAATATCAATCAAGGTTGCAGAGAGGAAGGAAGCCAAAGTAAAATAATGAATGATAAAGATGAGCAGTTCCCATCGACCAATGATGCAAGTGCGATGTGAAGCCGGAGGTGCGATGTAGTTCATAAGTCTGAGGCTGAATCAGTGGATCCATTCTTTCTATGAATTGGAGAGTGAGGTGCGGAGCGGAAAGCCCTTCACCCGTTCAAGGTGCGGAGGAGAGGGAGGTTCGACCAGACAATGTGAGGATGGGATCAGTTGGCTTGACCGCTTCAGTAGTACAAAGATTATTGAGTCGGGTCTAAGGAGGGAGATCCAATAGTGCACGTCGGAGGGTGAGTAGAGGAGACTCGGCGGAGGACAAGGCAGAGGTTAGAGCTCCGGTCAAGCCTCTTCCCAGGTCGGTACGAGGAAGGAGGAGACCTACCCACCCTATAGTAGATGCGAAACCGGTGCAACCAGAGCTTCAGGGGAGGTGCAGGGACTGAATCAAGCAAGATAGGTGCGAGCTCATTCATTATAATATAGCTTAGAGTAGATAGAGCCTTTAGGTAGGAGATCCCGTGACGCATACGAATCCTCATCCAGAGTTGGGAAGCTCGGTTGGCAGTGGGAGTTGGAAAACGAGGTGCGGAGCGGACAGTGACGTAGGTAGGGGTGCCAGATCAGAGCTTGGAAGCGAGGGAGACCAAGCGACTGTGATCCCTGGCTCACTCGAGTGACTATGAGAAGTGCAGCGGAGAGGAAAGCTCGGCTACGGATGGGCGTCGTTGGGGACAGGAGCGACTCACTCCTAGGCTTCGGAAAGCTCCTATAATCTCCGGGCAAAGTTGGAGAGAGGTGCGGAGCGAAAAGATCCCTGCCGCTAGTTCTTGAGGCCGGCTTCTTCTCTTACTTGACTGACTCTTCGATGTGTGAGGACGGCCTCTCTTGGAGCCTCTTCTCTTACTTGACTCTCCGAGGTGGGGAGTTCAATTGGTTAGAGCACAGCCCGGCAGAAGGGAAAAGAGTGAATGAAGCGAACTAACGATAGCTATGATATGACCGATCGCATTCATGTAACCGAATGAGAGAGAGCCCAAATTCAGTGAATGTCGAAAAAAAAGTGAAGTGAATGTCTTTCAAGTTCATGGGACGAGGGGCGAAGATAAGATGCGGAGCGGTTTAGCGGGGAGGCACCCGATCCAGGAGCTAGGCGCGGTAGACTTCCTGCAATAATCTCACAGAAAGAAGCAAATTCTCCGTATAGAAGGGGCGCTTTGTCTGCACTGTTCTGTGGGAATAGTGGCGGGTGCTCTATCTCTATATGACGTAGAGGTCTTGTTCGCCCCCGAGAATCTTTCTTTTCGTTGGTTGGTTTGCTTTGATTTCGCATAGCTCAACTTTGCGGCTTCAGTTCAAGAAAAGCAAATTTCTCTCTCTCCCTCGTCTCGTAGCCCACTCGGCTGGACGGCTCCTAGCTCGCTCCTATCAAATGGATCGGATGAGTGTGATTATTGACTGCCTCAGCAGCTGCAACTAGTTAGCTTGAGTACGGAGTCCAAGTCCAGTCAAATCCGAGCAAATCAGAGCAAGCAGAGGAAAGAGGGGCAGAAGGCAATGCTACCAGTAGGAGGATGATTCGCGTAGCACCTATGAATGGTTGCGTACGAATAGGAGAGCGATCGGAAGCATTTATCAGTGTCGTTAGGACAGAGGCAAAGAGGAAGGTCCCCCAAGTTCGGGCTCTCAGAGAGAAAGACTCAAGTGGAGCAGAGCGGAACGCATCAGAGGCAGGCCTGAGAGGACCTAAAATAGCTACAGAAGAAGGTGGAGAGCACAAAAGCGAAGGAAGCTCCGGTCAACCAGGCCCGACAAGTGCAGCACAGCGCCTAAAATGGTGAGAAACTCAGCTCGTGTGGGAATGCATCGGGAGTGATTCTACCAAGCCCAGCTTTGCTTTGCTCAGTAGCGTAGATTGCCTCACTCTGCGGTAGAGGAGGTGGACTAATCCCCAGGTCTCTTTTCTAGGGGAAAGAGCAACCATGGATGTCAGATGCCGAGGATGGTACCCGATTCAAGAGAGGAAAGCCGACTCTAATATTTGAGCCCAGCGACGCAGACCAGGCTCCGGGATAGCGACCAAGGAAGCACTGATCTAGCGAGTAGGTAAACGCAAGCACCCAGCGCAGCGAGTTCAAGTTAACAGGCTCTGACCATTAGTCCGGGCTCTGCCGACCAGCGAATAGATCCGACCGCCAAACTTGATTGAGTGACGTAGCTTGCGTACTAAAGAGGGACGAAATGAAATAATCAAGTTCTATTTGCGACGTAGAGGGACGAAATGAAATAATCAAGTTCTATTTGCGACGTAGAGGCTCTGCCAGGCCATTCAATGTTGTATTATAGTTCAAGTAGTGAAAATGCCTATGTTTGCTTTGCTCGGTTGAGTTGAGGTCTCGGAAGCCTTCATATGAATGAGAGTGAGAATAGAATGCAATGCAGTCGGAGATAGATGTCTACGATGTCGGAGATGGGGAAAGAGATCAAAGATAGGAAGGTTGAGAGATGCGCAGCTATGCGTGAGTCAAGGGGAAGAGTTCTTCACTTGACAATTTATAGCATTTTGTGGGGGCGCCATTGATGGGACGTCTTTCCTCTTAGTTAACCGGGGGGTAGGGAATGGTTAGATCGTTGGGTCATGCATGGATGGATAAACCACTTTTGCTTCTTTTCGCCTAACTTGGCTTATAGAGATAGACGCTTCATTCATAAGTCAGTGCATCTAATCTAATTGAAACAAGAGCAAGTGGCAGTCAAATAGGAGAGAAGATACGTCTTTCTATTACATCACTCGGGCGTACTTGCTTGCTTACCCGGCTCACTCGAACAAGAACTCCGGCTCACTTAGCCTACGCTACGAAGATAAGTAGTTTACTTGCTTGCAACGCTCGAACATGCCAACATTCGTTCACTTACGCAACATTCACTCGTTTACTTGTTAGCTAGCCCTAGTCCACACCTTTGCTTTCAGGGAAGATAAATGAAAGAAGGTAGTCAGTGGTGTGCTCGTTAGAGGATGCTTTTTTAGATAGCTAAGCGACTACTTGAAGGTGGGAGAGCAGCAATGAGTGCATATGTCTTATCTTCACCCTACGCCCTAAGAAGGAAAAAGTGAGCAAGATAGCCTCCGCTTCCAGAGAGAAATCGAGATGTGAGAAAAAGATACGCTTTTCTTCAGCTATTCACTAGCCAAAGATAAAGCACTAATAATGATTGCTCACTTCTATTATTCAAGAAGGTTGATAAGACTGGGGAATGATTGTTGACTATACGATCATTCCTATTCTTCCTCCTTCACGGCGCCGGATAGCTTGAAGCTTAAGGTACGAGCGACAGCGACGTTGAGACTATAGACGTGCCTTTAAAGCTTTCTCGAGTCACCCTAACGTAACGGCTAAGAGAACTTGGCTAACTTCGACCAATTTGACGACTTTCCATCCTTCTTCTGTCTTGATTGAGTTTCTGATTAAGGGGATGCGAGTCATCAGTTCTTTCCTCCAATCTTGAGAATCCAATAGTAACTGGCTATTAGAGAGGGGAACCGCTTACCTATCGGATAGTTTGTGATCCACTAGGGAACAAGTATGCATTGCTTACCGTGCGAGCGGCCCTAGCTAATCGTCAAGAGTTGCGAGCTCCCTCTTTCAAAGCAGGAAAAGACAAAAGGATAGACGTTGACTGATCAACCAAACGAGAGGCAATAGCGACAGTCCAGGCAAAGAACTCGCAGGGGAGGCTTTCTTGCGTGCTTGCTTGCTGACTCCGCTCTTGAATGGCTCCGTTCTCTCTTTTTATTCCACTCTATGGCTTGCTTTTTGAATCAAATCCACCGCTTTTACTTTCAAATGTTCTTTCTCTTCCGGCTTGCTTTCTACTTTTTTATAAACTCGCTATCGCTCTTTGCTAGCTACTGCTTGAGCGTCTCACTGCTTGGCTGGCTTTCGAGTTTCTATGTTTCGCTCTGCTCGCCTGTGATTGTATTGGATAAAAGCGTTTTTGGCTCTCACACCGAGACTTCGTGTAGCTCTCCTCTTCTTGCCAATTGCTAAGTCCTTGTAACTAGGCTACCTTCCTTAGTCGGCTACAACTAATGAACTTGGAGATACGCCTTACACCATTCACTCAGCAGCCTTAATTGAATATAGAAAAACGTTTGAACTTAGACCCGGAAAAACTACAGCAGAAGCTTCTGGATGCACTTAAGACTTCTATCATAGTTGCTGGTGCCCAAAATTACCCAAGAAGAAGAGCTGCTGCCGAAAGAAGACTCCGCTTAGTCTGTAGCTCCTAGCTCGAGCGAATGCGAGAGGGTATTAAGTGTTGAAGGCTCGAATTTAAAGTGAGGGGCGCTTTAAGTAAGTTGCTGAGCTCAACCCCCTTTTGAGTAAGTTTGAAACACTTTATTCTCGACTTTTCAAGTTTCAAATAAGTTGACGGGGACTTCAAGGAGAATAAGGAGCGAATGATAATGACGCCACCGAAAAGCTGCCAATCAACATGAGCTACGGGAAGAGATTCTACTATAACACCTACTCGGACTCTACAGGTACAGGATGAACTGCTGCCGGCGTATTATCATTAACAACAGGTGCTCCGCCTCGAACCCCACGGGCAGATCTGTCGTAGTTTCGAATCTAATAAATCCATTCACGACTGCGGTGTGAGTTTGACGCGCTCGACTGATAAGGAGCGAATGATAGGTAGTGAAAGGAGTCGAGAGGCCTATACTATATATAATAGGAGTGGGCTCTTCTTCTTTTGCCAGGCCATTGCCACGGGTGTGTTTAGAGCGAGAGCTACCATTATAGACCATGGGACTACTGGCCCTACTCAGTCTGACGGTTGTGCTTCAATGGTTCAGCGAGCTCCTATGCCTCAGATGGATTTCTCACTGTCCCGCCGCCGAAGAGAATGAAAGAAGAGGGCATAAACTACTTTCCCGAGCGAGCGGAATTGACTTGAGCCCCGGAAAGAGATCTATCTAAGAATGGGACCGGACCCGTTCACCATTTCATATGAGTTGAGGCATTGAATATGAGTAGAGGTAGGATTGACCCGGGGTTAGCTTCCCAAATCCAAAAGTAGTGAATTGGAATCTGTTGCGAGAATGCCCTTGTTCAAGAGATTGATCTCGATAATGGCTCGATAAAGGGAGCCCTGAGCTCGTGAAATAGAAGAGCGGAAGGGGGCAGAGGCAAGTGGGATAGAAGGATGGATTGCTTGGCCCATTCACGAGCGAGTGCAACTTCGACAATTCTTGCCGACCTCTACTCTATGGGAAAGAAGAAGGTCTAGCCATTTCCACTAATCTCACTATGCGGTCTAGTTCTCTTCCCCGACGATAAGGAGGCAGAGGACACTTTCCAGAGCCAACGACAAGGGCCAGTATACCTATCATACCGAGCCCTTGAATAGAGGCGAGCGAGGAAAGGGAGAGGCCTGAGGTGATAGCCGAAGCAACTATTCCCAGTAGTCGAACGAGCCGGTGAGGCGAGCCTAGTCTTCTTCCTGTGCAGAGGGCTGAGACCAAGGCCGGGATCCAGGTCCAGTTGAGCGAGCCGGTGAGACGAGCGGTGAGCTTGAGCCAGAGACGAGAAGCCCAGAGAGCATTGTCCTCTTAGCGGTCAGGCCATTAGTCCATTAGCCGAGCGGATCCAATTACCTATGTGAGAGGGAAAGGTCTCATCGGGGCATGAGTCAGTATGCGAGACGGAAAGGCGGGAGTGAGTCGGGGACCGGAAAGCACACGGGCCCCTATGTGCTCACGTGTAAGGAGCTCTTGCGAAGTCGATGCGGCCTGGCAAAATCTAATCGCCGACAAGACTCCTATTGAATAAGGGGCTCGGCCTTTCTTTCATGCCGATCCGACGTGGGCTATCATTAGAATTAGAAATTAGAGAGTCTAGGCCTAAGCTCGTTCATAATAAAGGACCTAGCACCGTGGGAACTTCTTCGGAGGGGACGAACTATGTTGGGATCCCGGGTCTATTCTATAAGCGGGGGAGCACGGGAGACATTCTGTTAGCTAGACGAGTAGACGAGCCCGAAATGGGAATGGATCGAGGAAGTAAGTAGTGTCCTTAGAAGGAGTCAGTACAGTAGTGCCCTTAGAGGAAGCATTCAGTAGTCCCGTCCCCATCGCGGTAGTCGATCGGCCAACTACATCCTCCACCTTTACGTAGGGAGAAGATTCTATCGAGCGGCTCCTCCTTTTCTCCTAATCAGTAGTTGGAATTGGATCTGGGAGCTGCTAACTCTGGGAACAGCTCTCCGGAGAAGGGTAGAGGGCGCCGACTCATAAGGGAGAAAGAATCCAGTTTAGCGGAATGACCACGAAAAGGAGTCTCATTGTGTCTCTCTGCTACTGTAGCTAAGTTAAAGATTGAACTCCCGAGAACACACGTCGCTGTCGCTCGTACCTCGTCCCTTTGAGTCGGGCTCCTCAACTCAGCAATAGGTGTGGAGCGAGATCAGAATGATGAACTGAGAAGAGAGAAGAGAGACTATTGAGAACTGGTTCGATTAAGACTACTCTCAGCAAAGCAATCTTATTCAACCGTCGCAGCCCTATAGTTCTACTTCGCCCTTTAGTTGAGTAGAGAGAATGGGAGCCTCAGTGAGGACACCGGGTTCTAAAGGGAAGGGATGAAAGTCCGGTACGCACAGAAAGAGAAAGTAGGAATAGCGAGAGAGAGCGGAGGCAAGAAGAAGAGGTATCCGAAGAGGAGAAATGAATCTCTCAAGAGCTGCAGCTTCTTCATAGGCATCTCCCGGGAGTAGGAGCTCATCGGTGGTCTCTCTTGCTCGAAGCTCAGCGCACTCCAACTCAGCAACTATTCAAATGCCCGTTCTCGACACGTCCTCTGCATTGGACCATAGTTCTAGCCTATTAATGGTTTGGCCTTCGTCAGCCAGCAGTAGATGAAGAAAGGATCTGGCCGAACTCAACTCAAAGCACAGATCGGACGGTCCCCATAAACTAAGTAGTTGTGAGTAAGACAATATAATTAAAGAAGTAGTAGCCAGTACCAATTCATTCAAGATCAAGATCAAAACCCGCCCAAAAGAAGTAGTAGCCAGTACTAGAAATTAAAATGAGTAGAGTAGTAGTAGTAGCTTTTTGCACCAAAAGAGGGCTCAGTCCAATGAAAAGAGTACCACGAAAAGCGAAGTCCAATGGGCGAAGGAGAGTGAGGAACAAATGGAGTGAAACGGAACCAATGGATGAGGAGCAATTCGTCCATTCGTTGGGTTTAGCAGACAGTGGTCTTGCTCCGCCCACGGAGCGGTGCTACGCGAAGGTGCGGAATGTAGCAGCCCAGCCCATGAACGGCTAATTAGTGAAATGGGCCCAGCCCTAACGGGACGAAACGGGTCCACCGATAGGATAGGAGCCCACCTAAGCCTAACGGGACGAAACAGGCCCACCGGACAAGTGGAGCGTCCGTCCCTAAAGGATGGCAGAGATCGCGCAAAAGCTTGACTCGGCCCACCCATTTACCGTGATTGAAGCAATCCATCTGAAGCAAAAGACGACGTCGAGACTCAGGACGAAAGCGAGGGAGACTTAAACTGAACCCACTACGAGGTGCTATGAGAGTCCAACTCTTCTCTTCTTCTAGCTTCCGTAGAATGAAAGGGCCGAGGAACGAATGATAATGACGCGCTCGTTAGTAAAGTAAAGAAATCCTACTGGTGGTAGCGGTTTGACTTTTGACCTATATCTAGCCGCTTATTTGATCATCGCATGATGAATAGTGTTGATTGGTCACCCAAGGACACGCTCAAGCGGTATAGTATATCAAAGGAACTTTGACTTTGAAGTTCCATTTTATAGGAAAGCGGTTAAGACTACCTCTGCTCGCGTCGTTATCACCGCCCAGCCTCTCTATCCCTCTCCCGCAGCAACTTACAAGAAGGGTAGAAATTGAATGGTAATTCTGCTGGCCCAAAAAAATGACTTCCTTATGTTAATATTTCGACTGTTGCTGCACAGCGACGTAAAGCGACCGATAGGGAGCGCAGGAGACTTGTTCGTCGTAAATCTTTATTTTCCCACATACGGGAGTAAGATGATAGCGTTCCTCCGGCTATTTAAAGTCTCGCTTCCCTTTACGACGCTTATTCTTATTTTCTTTGGCCCCTTCTTCTACTAGATTAGAGGCAGATAGCCTCGTCCTCACTACTCATTACTTCTAGAACTAAAGAAAGAGTCTGAGCCCCTCATAGTCACGGGTCTTAGCACGAGCACGTGTAGGGTTCCTCATCTCCTTTGAATGTGAACTCCTTGAATCATCCCTGACATGGGATCCCTACGCACCGAGTAGGAGTCGCTTTCATTGACTTGACGCTGTCTCCTTTCTAACCTAGTTGATTGGCTTCCGAACCTCTAGAACTAAAGAAGATCGATCGCGCATAAAGTAAGAAGCATAATCTCGCTAGCCAGACACACGGGTTGAAGTAAACGGCGCCATGATTGCCCATTGCTTCCCCTCTTTTCCTTGCACTCCATAGTAGTCTCAGTTCAATGGTACCTCTGAGTAGACATGCCTCTCTTCACTCTTCACTTCACCTTAGATCTTTGACTGGTTCCGGTCAAAGACCTACAAGTCAGATTCTTCGCACCCTCTTTAATCCCCTTTTCTCGTTCGCTACCGCTCCTCTAAGTGGTCAAATCCATCATCTATTAGGTTGAGTGGTTCTCGTAGCCATCTTGGTTCACTCTAGGTTCAACAATCATTGAATGATTGTGTGCTCAGAGTAGGGGCAGGGATGGAAGGTAGGTCGTCTCGGATGAAAGGACATAAAAGTAGGAGTGAAGAGAAATGGATCCAACAGTCCAGGGTCTAACAAAGAGGCTTACCGAACCCGTTCACTAGATTGGAAAGCGAGAAGGCCCAGCATAATCTTGTCTGATGAACTCATTAAACTTGGACTGGACTCACGAGGCAAAGAATGAAGGAACGAACGACCGAACGTCATAGCTCACTGACTTTAGTTCGATATGTGGTAGGCGGATTACGCAGAGTCCCTATCTACACTTCTCAACCTCATTAAGTCAAAGTCAATTAAGCGAGCAAAGAGTGAATGTTGTAAGCCAAAGAGTAAATTAACAAAGGTGCAAGTCTCTCCATAAAGACCCCAGTCTCTAGTTCTCTCTTAATTGATTGGGGAGGTCTCTTCCTTAGAAAGTCTATGCCCGCTATTTCTTTCTTTTATTGGACAGCGGGTCGAGTACCTTACGAATCTCATAATGCTCTTGTTGTTCCGACCTCACTTCTCGATCGTATACAAAGAAAAGCTACTTGGTTGCGGTCAACTAAACTACGAGGTGCTTGATTTTCGCGGTAGGTAAGAGAATATATAGAAGTATGCAAGGGCTGGGGCTCGACCGGAGCTCATAGCAGGTCGATGAACTAGGAGCCTCAATCAGAGACAGAGACCTCTCAGATACATAAGAGACCTGACCCTGACCGGCGATGCAAATCAAGTGGCGGCCCCGCTTTTGAATAAAATTTCCAAGCCAAGCATTATACCGAGCTTCTTCTCTAGCCCGGCTTATAAAAGGTTAGAATCAAGGGAGTAAGAATGACCTCTTGGCAAAAGAGAACATGAAAGCGAAGCGGCAAAGTAGACCTGAGCTATAAGTCCTAGCCGAGCACAACATGAATAGATAGTGAAGTCAGTGAGCTCGCCCAAACCAACAGTTAGATATATCATAGCCAGCACCTCTATTGAAGTTAAGCCACTCGAGTGCGGGTGCAGGCTCATCAGTCTCAGTAGAAGAGGATAGATGACCACCTACTAAGGGTAAATGAAGAATTCTAACTCAATATAGCCCCGTCTGGTTCGAACACTATAGATTAGGAGTGGAGCACTCACCTCCCGGGTCTGTCTTACCTAAGCCCTTTCGGTAGTGAGAAGTCTTAACCATCTTCATCTTACCTCTTCTGGCTAGTGTTCTTGAAACTATAATTGTTGTGAGCCTGTTGGCACTGAGAAGGCTGAATATAGCGCACTCACCTTGCCCGCGAGCTTCTTCTTAATTAAGAAGAAGGTTAGGATTAAAAAACCAGTTCAAGTAGAGATGAGAGAGAGAAGGGAGGAAGTGTAGTGTAATAGGACGAGCTCTCATTACTTTCATTCTCTATCTTTCTCACTTATACCCCAGGTTAGAAAGTAGGAGAGTGCTCGGGCGAGGGCTTTCACCCCTATCTCTTTCCACTGGGCCTCTGATCTTAGTAGCCCGGGCCCTACCAGCAGCAGTAGGTCGAAGACTGAAGGCACTTCCTATGTAGAGTTTCCGCTCGACCTTCTGAATCAGACTCGGGTGTGAGCGTGATTCAGAGGGTATAGGGTATGGGATTATAGAAAAGAAAGCAGCGCTTTTTGCCTTTCCTTGCCCAGTAGCGAATGGCCTCACCCGCCGAACATGGACAAGTGTGAAGTCAGGGGATTTCAAGCCTTAATTCACGATCTGCTCTACCTTAAATTGAACTCGACCAGATGTCCACTGAAAGGTCAGATTATTCACCATTCACTCCCAGAGCATACGCATACCTTTCATCAGCCAGGGAGTCTCCGTAGGGGTCTATCCAACCTTTGGGGATATGGTTTCAGGCTCTGGAAAGGCGTCTATATCTGGATGCGGACTGGGGAAAACTATTAAATTGTTCGAGCTCCCCCTTTTCTCGGAGAACTCCTGGAAGCGGAGAAGAACCTTACTAAGAAAGTACTAGCCCTCCGGCACCGGAAGGGACGAGGAAAGATGTGGCCAGTACTTGACACTGCACTCTCTATATCAGAAAGAAAGTGTCAGAAAGAGAAAAGAGGGCGCTTCCCTTCTCTCTTTATCGCGGCTCCTCTCTGACTTGAGTCTGTCTGTCCCATCTCTTCAAATCTATGACTCGGTCTCATCTATTACTCGGGACTTCTCATAGAATTGCTTTTGTACGCTATCGGAGTTGGGAAAGTATCCGATAACAGGTTCAGAAGCGGGTCGGGCCACATCGCAACTCAGGAACTCGGGTCGGGGGGGACTTGAACGATAGGAAAGCAGGTCTCATCAGAGGGCAGTCCCAGTCCAAGAAGCTCTTCCTTCTGTCCATCGTATTATAACTTCTAGATGCTCCTCTTACAAGAATCATTATGCTCTTATTACATTCATTCTTTTTTCATTCCTTCTCTCAGTGACCAAAAGAAAGAGGAGTCCGTAATCCACGCACTCTCTCCATTTAATCCCACTCTTCCTCTCCAAGAATCTCGACTCGACTGGCCCCTCTTCCGAGGCCCTTCAGGGAGTTTCCGGGCGGGAGGTCAGTTTCAAGAGGGTTGAATCTTAAGGGAAGAAATGACTATAGATGACCCTATGCGCATTGGACAAAGTGTCTACTTTTTCATCCCATCCAATTACAACATAAGAGAGACCGGAGCGATCGAAGCTACTCCGAGTGCCTTAGTTAAGTTAATATGAGTTCATGGTTCAATACCCCAAGTTAAAGGGAAGCTGACCAAAGCCATTCACGTATTTCAGTTTCATTTTCGATTGAGCCGAAGAAAGAAAAGAACTCACCATGAACAGAAGCAGCAGCAGCAGTTTGTCCAATCCTTTAGGTTAAGTAGTTATTCATCTTTCCCGAGCTCTGGTTCAGGTTCAGATTCCGGAGTTCAAGTTGAGTCCAAGAGTTATCTCGTTCTGCACAATCGAAGTTAGCGTTCGGGAGTTCCGCTCCTTATTCCCGAGTCTGATCTGAGAGTCTGCACCTTGCTTCTTATAGAGTGATTGGTTCATATTCCATGACTTCTTATAGAGTGATTGGTTGGATCAAATGGGGAGGAATAAGTTATTAAGGTGATCAAATTCGCTTTAACTCGAACTCCTCGGACCGCTCCAGCTACGGGTAAAGACCTTTCAAAACACCTGAGACGCTTTGCGATTAGAAGGTGCGAATGAGAATGACGCGAAATATAAACTGCTTGCTTTTGTATTTAGTCTGACGCCCCGAACCGGTTGCGTTAAGAGGGAAATCCCAGGGTTAAGAACACACTTTTAGGGTTTAGGTGCCTAACCGAATAAACTTAGATTACTTATATTATTGCAAGCGAAGTTCATATCACATATCTTATCTTAAGGGAAGACAACCGGAAAAGAGGAAAACAAGAAGCACTTGAGGTTGTCCGCAGGGGTTTCATTCTTATGAGTTCGGGAGCGGAACCTTACCTTTGAATATAAGTGTTCAAGTCAAGCGCTCAAACTCTACAGAAGCAGAAGCAGCAGTTTGATTGATCCCTTGAGGTTCCCTTTAGGAGTGGTTCATGGTTAGAAAACACAAAGCAGGGAACATTCAAACAATCTGACTATATGCTTCGGTTAGGTGCGCTTCAGCTACTTCAGCAATCAAGTACGCGTGAGGAAAGAAAAGAAGTCCGAACGAGGCGAGAGGTTCAAGTTAAAGTCAGTGAACGGAAATCAGTTCAAGTAAGAGCGAATAGGGAAGTACGGAGGAGTGAGAGGACGGGCGGACCAGACCAGGCGACTTTGCTCACAGGAACAATGCTAGCTCACCAGTCGGAAAGAGAGGAATGAGAGGGCCTCACTCACTGTAGATTCCTCATCGCACTCTATAAAGAAGAAAGAGCAAAGGCATCTGTGCTATAGAAAGAGTACTCGCCCGAGGCTTACTAGAAAGGGCTAGAGTCCTGTTGATGTGGCCAGAAGAGAAAAGTAGGGAAGAGAGGTCCGGACCAGAGGAGCGAACGATTCACTGTGTTCCAGAGTGAAACGACGTAGAGCAACTGCACCGATGAATGGGCAAGAGTGAGTTCAGAAAGAAAGCGATGCATCGGGCAAGACGAGTACGCGAGGCTAAGGAGCTATGAACTACGGAAGCAAGGCATGAGAGGTACAAGGGCACGGGGAGAGAACGGAGCTAAGCCCAATCCGAGAGGGGTTCCCTCCGCCCAATCGCATCCCCAGCGAGGGAGCTATGCGAAGGCTAGGCTAGAGCGACCACACACTAAACAATCAAATGAATCATGATCCACTGCCTTAGCAATCAGATCATCTACGTACTGGATCCCTTAGTGAGGGTAAGGAAGCATGGCGATGCCATGGAACTCCGGGAAAGCAAGCCAAGGGGGGGACGAGAGTCTAGCGATGCCTGGATGAGATGAGGCGCTTATGAACACTTATTCGCAAGAGCTAGAGATTCAACACTTTATATCATATAAGAGGAAGCCCTTCTATTTGAGTTGTATTGTAATGCTTGATAGGACTATTAGGCAGGTGCGAGAAGGAATGGTGCTGGCGAGAAGGACGCTTAACTCCGGGCGGGTTCAGGTAGCTATGGTCTTAGGGCTGAGACGGGGGTTCAATTTGGGAAGAGGCGATATTGAATGCCCAAGTGAGGGGCGCTTTATTTAGACCCAGCAAGTTGGAGCGCTAGCGACGTCACGACCAGTGGGAGGGGCCTTAAGCGGCGAGAGCGACGTCACGACCAGGGCGGCTCCCTGGGCTCTGAATCGTAGAACTGCGTTCCCACTTTGTTCCATTAAGTCAAGTTCTTCGTTTGGAACGATTCACTAGCGTTCACTTCGTTCCTCGTTCCAAACGCTGTGCTCGGTCCTCGGCTTTCGACGCTATCGCTTGCTCGTCATTATCACTCGCCCCTTCGCTCCTCTTCTAAGCGCGTACCATATCATTCACATTCATTCAAGGCGTCATTCATTTCTCCTTTCTGTTCTGGCATTCAAGAAAGATAAGTGCCGTAGAAGAGAGGTATCAAGAGTAGTATTCCTGAAGGACGATTGGGTCTCGTGTCGACCCGTACTAATAGCATTCAATGAGGAAGAGGAAGAAGGCTATGCTATGATGAATGATGTTCAAGAATCAAACAAAGAGTAAATGGGAACCAGACCCCTAAGAGTCAATGTCATATCATAGACCCCAACTTGAGCTCGCCCAGCCTCTCTACTAGGAAACTAGGACCCACCTGCCTTTCGTTCCGCGAATCCTAATCCAACATCGTAGACCCCTCTGGAAGTAGCTATTCCAGGCAAGCAAGGTTCAGTCAAGTCATCCTCGCCTCTAGCCTTCTACTGAATTTCTTTAATATGATGTGATCTTATCAGCCTCTTTTCTTTAGATTCCTCGTCCTCAGAGATACTGGTCAGTTGGATCTCTTCCACCAATGGACTCTCTGAAAAGTATTCGATTTCGAGTCAGTCAGATTCAGTCCGAAGAAAGCATTTATCGAAATAAGAAATAAGTAACCCCTGACATATCAATCAATGTAGGATCAGAGATGAAAGCTCAGGAGTTATAGTCGACGCGTTACTTTCACTCTTCTCGGGTTGGGTTCCTTCGCACGGCAAGGGCAGCTGCTTCTGCTTGCTCTCCTGCTATCTTAGTTAATGTTTGGAATAGCCTCTCAATCCCCCATCTATCAAGAGAGGTCTCAAGGGCTCAGCTTGGTTCTTCCGGAAGATGACCATTGTTTAAGTTCCTGTGGCAGTCTCCAGTCTCCTCCCTTTGTGTCGTTCGCTCCTTGCTTCTACAGATCATGACTCGGAGTGGGATCGAAGCCAATGATAGAAAGGCCTAGAGGCTAGCTCTCACATGGGTCTTTTAAGAAGACTTTGCTCGCTGGCCTACAATACTTATTGGCAGATCCTCTTTGGACTAGATAAGATCGACATAGGATCAGATTTGTCTTACTGAATAGAAGAGAAGTTTGGACATGAGAAGTGAGAAAATATTTGAGAAGCACGTCACGGGCCTTAGCTAGGAAACCGTTTAACTAATTAAGTCGGAGTCACTTCGCTCCGCTCCGCACCTACTGTCTATCGAATAGCAGCTCATCTCATATATAGTATTATAGTTCAACATCGACTTCTGATTCTTATCCACTTCTCTCTTTGTAGGCTCAGGCTCCTTCATTGGTCTCCTGGTGCGGAAGACTGAGATCAGTTCTTATCAGATCTGGATCCTAGCATTCCAAGCTACCCCCGGGACAAGTCCGCCGTGCCCAATGTCTCATACTTTTTTAATAAGAAGGGAGTAGATCTGAATCGGAGGACGAGAGGAAGTGGGGCGTCAGACATTGTAGATAAAGAAAGGAGTAGCCCGGTCATCCCTTTCGTAAGCAGGTTCGGTAGCGAGGAGCGAACGATAGTGACGCGGGCAGAGTAGATGATTGAGCTCTTGTCAAAGACAAGGCCTACTCTCTTCTGCATCGGATAAAGGAGAAGTGCGAGGAGAGCTAGTCTTGCCCATAACTCTTCTTTCTAAAGAGAAAAGATTCATAGCTACACGTCGCTGCACTCGTACCTTCCTCAATCCGCTCTTACAATATCTAGAAAGGAGTACTCCGCGTACAGAATTAGCAGCTGAATCTGAATGGGACGAGCAGAGAGAAAAGAAGAAGATCATAGCCTTCCCTACGCATGGTCATTCATTAAATAATAAGCGCCCAGACCTCTCATTCGTTGAAGAACTCTTGGAATCAGTCTCTTGGTATGATTCACATTCCGCCTTGCCACTCACTACATTCCTCTTCTCTCTTTCGAACCATACTTTATAAGGTGCCTTTTGGCTCCACCAAAGGAGCGAACGATAGTGACGCAAAGGATTCTGATCCGTAAGAGAAGGAGCGAACGATAGTGACGCAAAGGATTAGGCAGGTACCATATAGATATAGAGGCTGGAATGATACATAGAGGCTCACATAAAACGAAGGGCAACTTCTTTCTGTGTGGCATCCTGGTGTGGTTGATAGGGAAAAGGTAGACCGGCGAGGCAGCTAAATCAAGGGAGGATGGGGATATTCCTGGTTCAAAGCAGCTTAGGTCAATTTAAGTGAGTTGAAGAGAGGATTCCGTTAGTGTAACCAAATGCCCTCCCCTTAACCGGCCCCGTACCCATTCATTGCTTGATGGAAAATATAGCTAGCCTCACTTATTTCATTCCAGACCCGATTCGCCCATAGGGGATCCTCGCTTCGATTCGATCCAGACTAGACTTGAGTATGTGAATGAATGCCGAGTGAGACTTATAAAGACTTGCGGCACCTAGAATAAATGATGTCAGCACCGAGACCAATGCACAAGGAAATCCTTCACGTCGTTGCACTCGTACCTCGGAGTCGCAGCATTTCGCTGGGACCAGATCAGCTATTGAAGGGCCTAAGCAGAATTTAGATAATCCGTACCCACAGGCTCACTATACTAGACTTTTGAAGGACAGAGAGTTCTCAAGACGGGCTCTTCATGCCTTCCCCACAGGCTTCCTTCTGCGCTCCGTTCTGCTACCGGAGTTCTTCCTGGTGCTATGCGTAACTTCTCTTCCCCGTTCGGTCGGTCGGTGCCTTTCGTGACTTTGATCACTTGATCCATGTTCTACGTCACTGTCGTTCGCTCCCTTCATCACTCCTCCGGCCCGGCGAGCTATGATTTACTAAACTCTACGGGCCAGCTCCTCCAGTCAAAGACAGAGGGCTCGAACTCGTCAGGACAGTGAAAGGAATGCATTGAAAGGCTAACCGAACGCGAAGGTCGGACATCAGCTTAGATTCCTCCCATGACCTATCCCTCAGACTCCCTCATCTCAAGTAGTGGGGAAGAAAGAATAAAAAGCAGGCCCGACACATCAAGTAAAGAAAACTCATCAGAAGAAAGGGCACAAGGAAGGCTTGAAGGGCTAGGACCCTGCTAATGGAATAACTTAATTGCCCACCTCGCCTCTATCCTCTGCTCTTTAGTAATCCAATACCACATATCTCCTAGGACCCAACAGCCCGATCTTTCAGATCAGAAACCTCCCCGTGAGTCCCGCTATAGAAGGAGAGCCCTCCTATTGGTAGAACAGATCCATAATGCTCCAGGCTAGGATGAGAGTAGTGGGACATTGCTTTCTTTGCTCATATGCTAGCTCCGCTCTGTCCCCGCGACTAGTCTCATACCAGTCGCTCAACTGACTGCTCATACCAGTTGATCTCACTTATAGACGAGTGCTGTATAAGCTCACTCCTCCTTGTTCGGCATTAGCTAGGTAAGGTCAGCATCTGTTTGGGGCGAGAGCAAGGGAAGTGGTGGATCCTATTATCTGAACTGAGTTCGGCAAGTTCGATCGCGACAGCCAATTCATTCGTACTTCGCTTGAAGTGGGATCCGATATCAAAGCTAGCCACGACCCTCAGATGTTCCTACCCTTCATCTGCATCTGACCCATCATAATCTGATCTTCTTTTCTGCATTAGGGGCATTTCTTTCCTCCTGCATCCCTGATCCGAGAGCTCGTTCCAGTTCTTCTCTGGTCGTCTTTAGCTCTGAATCGCCATTTTCGTTCAGTGGGATAGGGCTTGAACTTAAGAGCGTAGCGGATCTACCTTGAAACAAAAAAAGGGTTGCTCCACTCTCACGCTCCGCACCTGACTCTTATCTCAGTCTGCGACCGACGCGATGGGAACTTTAAATAAGAACTCGCCTTCATACTACTTTAAGTTCTTTCCATTGCTTCAGTAAACTTATAAGATGGATACCTATATCTATATCCTAGGCGCTCCGTAACTCTTATCCGCATTCAGTACGCTCCTCAATAGAAGCAGAAGTTCAAGCACCAGCGCATGAAAGACTGAACTCAAGGCAGTCTCGCTTCTTTACATCTCCGGACGAACGAACCCGGAAACTCGTCAGGTATGATTGAGGCACATGCTGCTTTGCTGACAGGGAGGAGACTCAAGAGGGAGTTGCGCTTGCCTCCACTTCTCAAGTATACGACAAAGAGTCAGGTAAGGCATGCTCTCTCAACTAGATGAACTACTTCTTGGATCAGGCTACCGTCGGATTAGGTCCCCGTCAGTCAGATACTTGACTTACTGCTCTCAGCTGGGGTCAATGCAACTGAACTAGAAGCCAAAAAAAGACCCACCTTTCATCTCTATCCTCCTCCATTAGCAGTACTACCTACATAGAGCACCACTCATACTATTTATTGACTATGGGGCACTCCTCCTATTAGAAAGAACTCAATAGCCATACCCCCTCCTTCTTTATGGGATATTTTCTTGCATTCCTTTAGCACGTAGTGGGTATAATAGAATCGAATCTTATCCGCCTCAACCCCACGGAGCGGTGCGAGTGGAACAGAAATGGACCTGGATCTATAAACTTCTCGTACCTCGTACCTCGAGCCAATAGGAGTTCTCCCTGCCGGCACTGGGATTCTTTCTATGCCCATTAAGGAGGATTCCAGTTGTGATGTGTCAGATAAGTACGCTCCCGCACCCACACTTCCAAATCGAGGCTTTCTTTTCTACACTAGATTTTTGAGCACGCAACGCACCAAAGAATCAATTTATGCCCCGCATCTAACCTAGCTCCAAGACCTGAGGGATTTGCTATGCCTTCCGCTTCAGTCTCCGATTCTTATGAATATTCAGTAGAAGGCGAAGGAACGAAACTCAGACCCGTGACGCAAAGGGAGAGGATTGAACCGATGCTGGCGTAGGATCTCATCAGATTTGACAGTGAGGAGTTGGGCTAGTCCCCGCGTACGAAGGACGTGGCACCAGTCTCCATGTCGAGAAATGCTCTACTAGATTAATTAGTGTTAGCAAGGAGTGTCAGGACTAAGCTCTTGGCGGGGTTGATAGTTAGGTGATTCCCGGCTCGCTCCCAACAGTTGTACCACCTATAGTTGGTGAGTGAACTTAATTAAGGAGAAGGGTGAAGTGACTCGGAAAAGGCCACTGGAATGGATTAATCTGCTGCCAATCTATCTCACTCCACTTAGCTAAGCCCGGGTTCCAGATCCAATCCTCGTACAGTGCTTAAGCCAGAGAGTGAATCGTATCTTTTAAGAGCTCCCACACATCAAGTATCAGTGGTCAAGTCATCTGATAGCTTATGGACAGAAAGTGGAGGTGGCGGTGCAGAGCACCATTCTTGACTACGGTGAAGAATTATGAGCCAGTGAGGACATCGGAAGTTAGACAAGTCAGTCCATGCAGTACTCTTGTCAGATAAAGGGAATGTGTCAATGTGGGAGTGTGGGATCTGATCTACTACTTCTTTGCTTTGGACTGTTCTTTCAGTCTCAGGGTGTAGCGATGGTCAAGATCTTGGTTAGTTCATATGACGGTGACTGTCCTTTGAGTGCATTCCACGAAAGGGGCAATGGCTCGAGTGGACGGAGGACAGGCGACATGCTTAGTCCTCTGTCTGGGGTGCCCTTCACGACCGAACCATTCTTATTGAGCGGAAGTCAGCAGTGAGGGGCAGGTCTCATGGGAGTAGATATCAGTATGGACGAAAGTGGACTCTTCTCCAATAGAGGAAAGGGGGCAAATTTAGGAGATGGTTTAAGCCCAGGTCCTGTAAATTGGGAATTCTAGTCTCGAGGCGAGGTCAAGTAGTATGGGCGAATAGTCATAGAGCAAATATGAGTGCAGCGGGAGAGGTCCCAAGAGGGACAGGACTCGTTCTATTACAGTATGTGCTCGGGAACTTATGTAGTGTGTTAGGGAAAGGTAAGGAGCGAAGGAAGCGGTCGAACGAGACGGCCCCCTACTCTGTCCCACCTACCTGCCATCTGGACCGGAACTCCGCCTTCCCTTGAGTGAGTCTAGCTCTGATGGAAACTATCAACCGGGGAAGCTCCGGCATGCATAGGTCACTAAGGAGCGCTACCTAGTCTCATGACTGATGTGGTCCGGGGAGTTCGATCGCACCGCTCCGTGGGATGATGTCGAGCAGATATTCTTATTCTTTTCTGATTAATTTAATAAAGAAGCTCCCCTCTTGTAATAGTGGAGCTCGCCTCCCTGACTCTCCGTTGAACGATCACCTTTCACGGGATAAAGCCCCAGCAGGGGTTGGAATTAGGCTTAGAGCAGTTCAATTCATTCAATCTTTCTTTTCAGGTCGGTTGGCTTCGCTCCTTTGATCCCGCTTTGTCGATCCCTCAGCGGACCAATTAAGCTGGCGATCTCCCTACTCTTCGTTGGTTCGGTTAATAGCTGTTCTTTAGTCGCTCCTTTCAGTCTGAAGTAGTCGCTTTTGTCCTTGAATCCTTTATCCTTGAATCCCTTAAGCCTTTTGCCCGGAACGGAGTTTCTTTCATCAAATCCTGAAAGCGCACCTGAACCTCATGCTGATCAATCCTACAATCCCAGCTAGAGAAGAGAGGGCCCGGCACCGGACCGCCCTTGCTTTTGCCCTTGGGTCTGATAGCTGCTGTGCACAGAGAAAGAAAGGGCTTTGCTCCAGAGTTCGTAGCTGGTGAGCTCAATCCTACCCTACCCATCCAAAGATTAAAGACCACTCGCAGGATGGGAAGCCGATAATCTAGAACTAGTCTCACCTTCCTGACCCCTGAAGAACTGAACAAGAGCAGCAAGCAAGACGCAGCACTGAAGCTCCAAAAGATGATCAAGAAGCCGACGGGCATAAAGAAAGAAATGAATCTTATCGGGCGAAGCCTAATATGAACTTGCCCCCGAACCTAGGTCAGAAACCAAAGCAGAGTCTCAAGCTGACGTGCGGTCCATCCCATCTTTGAAGAGGGCCAGCCAACCGGCTCCCATCTCTTGATGGAGATTCTCAGGCTTCAAGGTAGGTTGGTTCCGGAGTCTACCCCTTCTGGGCTTGATTAAGATTACCATACGGAGATGCCCTCCCTCCTTGACCTCCCCAGTAACCTATTCTAGAGAAAGTGATCAAGTCCCCTCCTCTTGGATTGGAAGAAAGTCAGTTAAGGAAAGGTCTCGGACACTTGGCTCGCTTTTCCTGTGAAAGACAGCCCCCCCACTTCCTTGCCCATTCGGGGAGTCCTTCGTCCCAGCTCGAGCAAGAATCCTCTCAGTCTGATGAAGTTCATGGGAAGAGATGCGTACTTCATAAGAGAAAGTGCTCGTCTTCGAGGCTCCTGAGTTGTACTCGTTCTGCACTTAGAAGAAAGAGGAGAGCCACACTATATACAACAAATAGTGAGAGCTTCTGATCCTTCCTATTCAGCTGTTGTTAATTTAAATTAAAGTAGTAAGACGCCAATTCTCAGCCACTTGCTATTAGGAATGGAAAGAGTGAGCAAGCACAGGCCATCAGCAAGGCATTGGAAAGGAAAGTTCATGCAAATAGCCTACAAGCACTCATTAGAAAGATCCTCGTAGCTCGCCCTCTCACAAGTTCTTCGATGCGTAGCACCGGCGTCCTAAACCCTTTTCTTAGCCCATTGACTAACATCTCGTTTCCAGGGCGGGGGGTGTGTTCAGCTTATCCCAGCTTAGCCCCTCCTACTGGTCTCTACGTCGCTTTGCTCCTTCCTCGCTCCTGAAGTTCAAATCAGATTCGGCGTCGACCCCTGCGCCTTGGCCCTCTCTATAGTCTCATAATTCCATTAGGGCTACTCGACCGGCCAGATCAGATTGACCGTCAGGGAATGCTTGTAGGGCACAAGTCCATGACTGCTGCCTGGTATGGTTCTTTTGTGGTAGCTTCTTCTTTGGTTTGAGACCTCAAACTGGGTATGTCCTCAGTTCTTCCTTAAGTTCAAGTATTCCAGTCACCGACTCCAGCTGGGAAGAGTTCATGCTTAGATTATAGGGTATTCCACTTCAGAGAATACATTCGGAAGAGACTTCTGCTATTCCACTTAAGGATGGGGAGAGTCTGGCGGGTAGATGATGGGAGAGAAAGATTTGGAATTGAATTGAACACCGTCCCCGTAGAGGAGGAAGAAAGACCCAGCTACAGCAAGAGAATCAAGGGAATCCTCCTTCTCTAGAAAGATTGGAACATCCGCTGATTCGTTTGAGGCTTAGTGTTCGGGTCCAACTCACTTTCAGGCTTATGGGAAGAGGGAATCAAATAGTGAGAGTCCCCCTTCCTCTTTATCAGGTTCAAGAGAGGAAACCTTACGAAGTAGCTCTACCAAGGGATGAAGACTCGGAAAGAATGGACTATGACCTTGAAGCTTGAGCTTCGGCAGAGAGAAAAGAGTCAACTCACATAGCGGCCGGTGAGCTAAGGTAGTTGGAGGGCTCGAAATAACCTAACGGGAAAGAGTGAATGGCCCATGCCATGTTAGACCTGTTGCGTTGAGGAGCGAATGCAATGACGCGGCTCGACGGAAAGGAGAGGGCTTATTAGTCCTTTTCTGGAGATTCAAACAATCCGGAGGTCGGTACAGACCTGCTCCACTAATGCCGCTTCGGGGAATGATTCCTTGAATGAGGCCCGGAATTCAGTTGACAATTTGCGAAGTCATTCTCAGGAATCAAAAAAAAGAGGTGTCCAAGGGCAACGAATCAGTCTGGAGCCTAGTCACACAATGATGGCTTTAGCTCCCACTCTTTCGGGAGTCCTTCTTAGAGTTATCAATCATATCCTTTATTGAAATGGCAAGTCAATTCGAGGAAGATCTCACCGGTTCGGAGAAAGAGATTCGTGCTTCCGGGAGATGATCGTATGAGAGTGAGTCGTATATCGGAAAAAGAGATGAGAGGTGAAGTCAGGATGGGATCGTACTCATTCCTTTTGACTGCAAGGTTATACCCGGGCTTAGCCTTTTCAGTCCTTATTAGGGCCAGCCACTCGATAAGGGAGTGGGGAGAGACTCTCTTTTTAGCTGAACTTAGGGAGCTCTGGGAATATGCAAGGGACGAGCGAAGCGACGTCTGAATAATAATACTGGAAGGGACGAGCGAGAGGTTCAAGTTCTGTAGTTGTAAAAGGAGCCATAGGATTAGGATTCAAGTAAAGGTACGAGGTTGGATCAAATGGTGAGAAGCCGGGAAGAGGAGGCTTGAGAAGTTGAGCTAGCGGATAATATTGCCTATTGAAGACCTTCTCTGTCTATTAAACAATTTATGTTTATACCGTCCGGTTCCCATGTAACATGGTGTAAGTGAAGTCCGACCACTTATTCCTTAGGCATTGCATACTATAAGTTTCGCCCCTTGAGTTGACGTCCCTCCTAGCACCCCTCGGGGGAGAAAGAGTACTTGAACCCGAAAGCATTCCCTGACCTTTTATACAATGATTCCTTCTAACCGGGCTAAAAGGGATTGAACTGAGGAAAGAGTGAATTACAGGAGTGAGCCAAATAGCCTAGGTCTCCCATGCGTAGAAGGGAGCGGGGAAAGGGATGAAGAGAGGAACCGCTCAGTGGGGGATTAAACCTATCAGAAGGGAAGAAAAGTACTCCCCTTGCATTCAAATAGCTCTATTTCCATGAACTGAAGGAGATCACATTCAATTAACTGAACCCTAGTTCGCTTTCCGAAGAGAGTGAGAGTTTGCTTTTCCGCACCATGCATCGAAGGAAGACTCAAGCCGGACTGAGGACGCCACTCAGACCAGGCCCAGGCCGGGTCCATAGTCTGCCTCTAATATTAATATAATAATTATTGGTTGGTTGGATCCCTTCCACCGGAATCCCAGGGTTCAGAAGAGACTTGAAGGGAATTAAACCCTTCCGAGGGGAATCAACCTATCAGAAGAAAGCGAACCGAAGGGATGATCCGAGTTATGGTTTCAGAGAATGTATCTGGTCTGCCGGAAATTGTAGTGAGCCGGAACCCTACCCCTACATAGGAGTCAGGACGAGACCGAAGCAAAGAAACCCTTAAGGGAAGGTAAGTTGTAAGTTCTCACTCTCCCCTTGACAGTCGTACCTCACTTCACGAGTTCTTCTCTCTTCTCCAGGACGTTAGGTTCAATCTATAGGGAAGGGATCAAGGGACCAGCTTAGAGGAACGAACCGGTTCGGGATGGATCCGGTTAAGAGTCAGAGTTTAGGTTAATTCGGTTAGGGAATCAAAGTACTCCCCTTAATAAGAGACTCGGACAAGAAGCACTGAACATATAAGTATAGAAAGTAGAAAGCGGGTCGAGTAAGAAGAGGGAGCGGAGAAGGAGGGATCGGAAGTAGTGAACTATTCTCATGATGGTTCATGATGGTATATATATAATATAATGCATGTGAAGCAGAAGAAGAGCGAATGCAGATGCCCCGAACTAGATCAAGAACATTTTCTTTGCCCTAACCTCTTGGATCAATCAAACTAATGAACGAAAGGCACCTTGATTCAGGAGAGGGAACAACTACTACTATAAGGATAAGGCCTTCTATTGTTAACTACTTATAATATATTCATTCGGATTAAGGCCTTCTATTGTAAGTGCCATGAACTCAACTTACTCATTCCTCATAAATTAAAGAGTTGAACCACAGTTACTCAACAGCAACAGGGAGAGAAACTCTCTTTTCTTCGGTTCGGTTAGGGAAGAAACCCTTCAAGTTAACCCACAACTTGAGTGGAACTTTAAGTAAAGGTATGATAAAAAGTACTCCCATAAAAGAATGCAAGGTTAGGAGCCCTTACCTTTAACTTGGCTTCGGTTAGGTTAGGGAATGTGTCCGGTTAGGGAATAGAATGAAACCCCCATACGAGTCAAGGGGAGACCCCAGCTGCAGTCGTTCATGAAGGAAAGGAGATCAAAGACCACCTGCGTACTTGGAATGAAAAGAAGATAGCTTTATATGTGATATGTACTTCCTTTCGGAAAGGTTTCATTCTTCGAGTGAGTTAGACGTGGTATTTTGCTTCCTCAACCCTGGATTACCCCTTTCAGCTAATTCAGCTAATGAGATAAACATGAAGTGAACCCTAACCCGAACAATCGAACTCTACTTCCCTCGAGAGTGAACAATCGAACTCTACTTCCCTAACCGAAGGGACGCTTAAGTTGGTCTAACGCACCCGCCGCTTTCAGCTTGCATCATTATCATTCGCACCAGATGTCAAGGTTAGGAAGAGTCTACCGGGAAGTCCAAGATCAGCTGCCACGTCTAACTCAGATAAGGAGTGGTTCAATACCTAAGGAAAGTAGAAAGAGCCGCGTGACTCTTAACCTTAACACATGCATCATAAAGGCATCAACAATCAGTTTGAGACGAACGAGAGATTCAGTTTGAGCTCTATAGTGCATTCGTAGTTAATGGGGCAGGAGTAAGTGCAAGTTTGAGCTCTATAGTAGTAGGGGAGTTGAAGTTGAAGTCCAAGAGTGTGTTTCCTTTCTCTTACCTGGTGGGAAATAAACTATCAATCCTAACCGAATGGAATCTTTATAGTACTATTATTGGCCCTAACCGAACCTCTAGCCGGGAAAGCAATCCCTTAGGGCACACTCGTAAGGGCTAAATCAAAAGAGGGGAACACTTACTATTTAGGCCTCCTTCCATGAACTATAACCATGAACTCAGTTCAATCCCTTCATGCCAAGCCAAGGAAAGCGGTTCGTTTAGGTTTGACTTGTCCGAGTGAGTGAGTTAGACTTGATTAGAGACGGGAGAAACTTGTGAGTTAGACTAAGAGGAGCGTCGTTGCGTTTGCCATGAACTGAAGCAATGCTCAGCTAAAATCATGCAAGGGGAGCTTTATCCAATTAACTATAAATCGATAGTTGCAGTTAGTGCTTTCCTTCTTCCGGTTTGTTTGAACTTCCCTTGCACTTGGCTTGAAGAAAGTTATTCCCTTGCACTTGGCTTTCATTCATTAGTTGGATCAAATGGGTAGTTTGATTCCCTCAGGTTAGAGCCATAGCATGCAGCTGCCCTTAATAAAGTTTAAGTTGAATGCAAGGTTAGACTAACCATCTTAAAGCTCCCCTATTGAACACCTTATATGAACAATTGTCAAGGGGAGCAAACAGAGAAGTCAAGGTCCTAGTCTCTTATGTTGTAATTGGATGGGAGGAATAATTTAAAGATAAAAAGATAGGTTTGCTTCCCCTAATGGAGGTTGGGTTAAGAGAATATGTACGTATTTCACTTCCCTGTAGAGTGAATTTACCTATTATTAAGTACCTTTCCTCTTTCCTTAGAGAAGTGAGGGGATCCGGAAGAAAGGTTCGGAAGAGCAGATTCAGTTTAACCTAAGCAGTTGCTTCTATTAATAAGAAGAACGGTGCTGGTACTTAACTATTAATTGTATATAATAGTAGTGAATGGAAGGAGTGAATGGCCTTAAGCCATGAACGACTAGACCGATGAGTTTAGTTCATTCCCCCAACCCAAGGAGACTTGTATTCAAATCAATTCTATTCACTATTCACGTCACATATCATATAGTCAGAATGCATCTTCAATCATTACTCCAATTGAATTCATGTTTTTTTTGGCTCTGCCCGGAAGTAGTGCCGGTCTCCGAGCCGGTCTGCCCTAAGATCCTTCATGAATGCGGTTCGGAAATCTGATACAATATGCCATGAATGCGGTTCGGAAATCTGATACAATATGCTTTACACATGCCGGGTCCCGAACTCTTTCGTTCTCCAATCAAACAGCAGCAGTTTGAGGCATATACTATCAATATCGAAGTGTCTCTACCAGGTAGTGTTCGTATGGGGAAAAGCGTGCTCGTCTTCTTTCACGAAGAAGAGGCCGTCTTCTTTTCTTCCCTTCTACCTTAGAAAAGGGCTACAACGGAGGACTCATAAGGTTCTGTTAGCGGCTAAAGAGGAAGCCTTCGCGCCTTCGCGCTCTGACGTGTGAAATTGGGCATGAGAAGGGTCTGATAAACACTAAAAAGAGAATCGATCAGAAGGCCTTGAAGCAGTTCCGGGCTATCGGCTATAAGAACAGTATAGAAATATAGTCTCAAAGCTGACTTTCAGGAAAGCTTCATTCCTTTCGTTCATGCTCGTCCGTCGGGATTGGATTGCACTTCTTGCTTGGCAAGCGAAAGCGCTTCTAATCGAGCCCTCTCGTTCCTCTTTTAAGAGTTAGGAGTTCTCGTCTGAGCAAGTAATAAGAGAGCAAGTCAGAGTCAAAGTCTTCGTTCAAGTTCACTACTCGGGAAACAGAGGTGAGATTCCCTCTTCTAGGGCTGGTGTATTTTTCCAAAGAAAGAGTGTGAAGCTGCCCTAGTGAGTAAATGAAGGTACGAGCGACGCCAACGAGACATTCTTATTATAAGTAATGGTAATCATCTTACATTAAACTCCCACATTTTCAACCCTAAAAAGGGGTGTCACGTTTTGATAAAATGGGTCTTTTCATAAATTGGTCTTTTCTTAAACCAAAAAACGGGTACTTTTCTGAAAGCCCGTTGAAGAGATATTATTGAAAAGTGAACTTACATGGTTATGGTTATAAGCCGGAATCTAGGGATCGTTCTGCACTATATACTTGAATAAGCTGGTGCAGGTGCGGGTGAAGCAACTTTGACTTCTCTTCCCTAACCTTAACCTCTTGGGGAGAAACTTATCTTACTCGGCCCTTCGCTTAACCTGATAATTAATCAATTAATCACCTGATAATGAGTTCATCTTCCTCTTTCTTGTCCCTTGGAAAGGGGTGGAGGACTCCCTCCCCTTCGGGAAGGTTTCTTCCGGCTCCCCTGAGGTACCCATTTGATCCAACACCTGAAACGGCTTCCCCCACGGAGCGTTACTTATATTATTGCAAGTCAAGGTACGACCACTATTCCTTAGGTATTGAACCTTATATGAGTGATAGGTGAGAACTCTTCAGATTTGCTTGCATTCGCTTGGACTAGGGAATCAATCTGACTATATCTCCCCTTGCATTAGGTTCTTTCGAGCATGAGGAAGCGAAAGTAGGTTCATCTTTATACTCCTAACTACTTAAGCTCAAGGTCGGAATTCAAGGAAAGAAATGCTTGACAAAGATCAGAGGAAAGCAAAGATCAGAGGAGAGGAACGAAGAGCAACTGGATAAACTCTTGACTTGATAGGAGCTTCCCCGCAGCGCTGGTCGATACCTCAGAGCTTTATGAAATGCTCAAGTATAGTGTGCGCATCTCTTGGAATGAACTGAACTCTACTGTTGTGGAATGAACTCTACTGCACAGCTGGTTCTTAAAGTAACTAACTCGCCCGTGTTTGCAGGTGGCTTTGGACCAAGCGGAGCCTTCCGTTCTGGTTTGCTTTGATTTCGCTTCGCTTGGCTTCTCCGGACTCTGACTTTCACTCTTATAACCGTCCCGTACCGCACCTACTGTGAGAAGTTAACAGGCTCTGAGCTCATCTCATTGTGATTGCACGAGTGAGTGGTCCGATACGTGCTCCTCCCCCGTCCGAATGCTATTCTCGGCTAGTGCTCTAGATCGGAATCGGAGTCTTCCCCAGGTGTCCTACTATTCCACTTCTCTGCACAAGTCTTGCATTCAAGTATTCAGTCCGACGTCCTACCGCTCGGAAAGAGTAGAATTTGTCTATCAATTTATCCCGACATATATGCAAAAAAGTAATAGTGACTTGGACTCGTCTCGGGGAAGGTCTCTATGGGCCCCACGTGGGCGCGGTTTCAGCAAAAAGCTTGGAGCTACTTGGGATCTCGTCTTTCCTTTGCACTCATCACGTGTGAAGTCGCGACACTTCTATCTCTCTAGCTATTCTATCTATTCTATTATTGGGAGCAGAGCAGGAGCAAGAGAATGAGCATGTGTCTTGCTACACTGAATCACCATTAATGGCGAGAGACAATTCCTTCATTGCAATAGAAAGACTCTCTGCTTCCCCTTCTTTGGTTTGGGCCTCCGCTTCCCAATGATAATGCCTCCCGCGAACCAATCTCTGCTTCCCCTTCTTTGGGGCTTTCCAATCTCTGCTTCCTGTTCTGTGGCTTCCCGCGACCTTATTGATTCCCTGCTTCCCGACTTTAGATTCATCCTTGTGAGAGATCTTCCTTCCCGAACTTTGGATAATGCTTAGGTTCTCGAACTGCTGCTCTGCTTCTTCCCGTCCCCCATCTCTTTCCATCTGTCTCGCTCCCCTCCCCTTTGTTTTATCGTCTGACCTCGTAGTCGCGTGCCAATCAATGGTACTTTCACTGATCGGCGAACTGATGCCTATGCTCTCTCGTTCGCTTCCCAGGGATCCCATTCTATCCTCTCCCCCGTCCCTCCTATCCCGAGGAGAATAATTGAAAGAAAATAATTTAAGAATCACTGAACTATTGATTGGTGAAACGTAGTTCCACGAGCGACTACTATCTATAGAACTAATGAATCTAAACTCATTCACACCGCGTAGTGGGCTTTTCCTTTCTTTGAGTCCGCCTCGGCAGGGCATTCTTTCTCTTTGAGATATGGGACTGGGAGCGCTATAATGGTCCCTCGCACCTCAATCTTATTTGAAGCTTCGATAGTTTTCCGGTTGCAAAGATCGCGCTGTCGCTTGACTCTGCCCGCTCCCGCTCCCGCTCAACGAAGCTGTTCGCTGGTGTTCCTCGTCGATCGCATGCCGCTCTAGCTCCTAGAAAGTACTCTCACATCACTGACTCAGCAGCCAGGGATGGTAGGTGGGGGAAAAGAAGAAAGAAGTGGAGCGAGCCCCACCAAGACGGATAGATTGATTTCAGGCCCATAAGTGCCTAATCCTCTTCGGTGCGCTAGCTAGGTCTGATCAAGCCCCGGACCTACTATTGGATTTGAACCTACGACTGAACGAACTGAGATAATCAACTTCAGCTCGTGCTTGGCCTACTTGAACTATCACTACTAGAAATGCGGTCTACTAGAACTACTTGGAACTACAAATACTGACTTAGGACTCAGTGGGCTGGGATGATCTCATCAGAGAGTCCCGCCTGTCCCATCTTCGGATGCCCCATGCTTCCTGAACCCTTCCCTCTAAAGCTCCACTCCGTGCCTTCTCTTCCGGGCTTGCTTGCCTCGCTTGAGTTGAGTGTGATTGTCGCTGACCAGTCGAGAACTAATTCGTTTCTCTTCCGTTCTTAATTACGAAGATCTTGTCGGCTGCGCAACATTCACTCTTTCATACCAGGCTTGAGTGGAGTGACTCAGCTCTTTCTCTCGCTGTCCAGGCAGTCCGAGCTAGGCCTCACCACACCCCTTGCCTTGGACTTTCGAGATCCATATGAAGAACTAGGGATTGAAAGCAATAAATTCCAATAAACACTGAAGTGGGACGCTACTCATCTCTTGCACGAGCAAAAGAGAAACTAGGAGTGTCGATCACAGAGGCCTTAGGAACTCGATCTGAGATTCCATTATTCCCGCCTACCCACTCCGTCTCTCGCAGGCCGACCCCTGTCATCAGAGCTGAGTAGGCACAGAACAGAGGGTAGTCCTCACTTCCCTTACAGAATCACTATAGTGCCCGTGCTTGTCCGTGCTTGATCCGAAGATCTCTTTCCCCATCTCCGACATCTACTAGGTAGTGCATTGATTGCATTCTCACTCTCATATGAAGGCTTGGCTTCCGAGACCTCAACCGCTCATGAATTTGATCTTGCTTCGCCGACCCTTTGCCAATCCACTGAGACAGGTCGCTTCCCCGAGTCGGCTTTCCTCTCCTTCTTCTCTGCCAAGACCCGAGCTAAGAACTGACGAGGATGACATTCTTGTGAACTAGTGACACGAGGATTTGAAGTCCGAAGACAATGAAGCAAGCTCGTGCGCTATTAATGGCCGGCTCTCTTCCGCCTTTTATTAGGCTCTCCTATAATAGAATTAAAAGAATGAATCGGCTAAAGTCATGAATCGACTCTTAACGCCGTGGAGTGGGATAGGTTCTCTGCCGCTCCGTAGGCTTCGATCCCGCATCCCGTCCGCCGTCGGATCTCTCTTCGCCTGGGACGGAGCCAATCCATCTATCTCTTTCAAAGCTGAAGCTCGCTAGTGCTTATACTATATAAAGTCAATACCTTAGCCCCGTCACCGACGGGTCTTACCTTCGCAAAGCAGGGACGGACCGAGAACTCAGATCTTATGAATCCAATCCACTTCTTTCATCTTCTCTTCCGAAGCCCTCCGATTACTCTACTCCTGGTCCGATGCTCTGTCTTTCTCTCTAAGCCTCTGCCTTGTCCTCTGACTGGGAGTCCTTCTGAACCGCACCTGGGAACTTTACTCTGCCGATCCGCACCAGGCACTCTCCTCTATAGCCTCCCTCAGGAGAAAAGAGAGTGATTCTTCCTCCCATGTCGAAGAGAAGAGTGAAGTGAGCATCTCACTCTTTTCACGTCGCTGTCGCTCTTCATTGCAACTCATACTCATTATAATGAAGTAGTAGTTCGAACTAGATCTTTGCCGCTCGTCCCTTGAACCCCCGACCGGGCTAAAAGGGAATGAGTTGAGTAAATGGCATATGCTCCTAATTATGATCCGAGATCAAATTCAATGGAGGCTAGATTACCAATACTTTCTTTCCCCTTACACTAATGTTTCTATTCTCGAGTTTGAAAAGGGAATATAGTACGAGTCCCACGGGTAGAGTTCATGGCCCCTTACCATTCACGACTTTTGGACGGCAAGAATGAGCTTTTGCTTTTGATCCGTAGCTGCTTTCTCTGAGTTTCCTTCCGTTGCTTGAATTGGAGTAGCTTTTATCCTTGGCTGCTTCTGTAGCAGCACTCCGGATTGGATTCCGCTCCACGTCGCTATCGCTCGGTAGTCGCCCCTAGACAACAATTGAATGATTATCAAAGTCGAGTCAAAAAAGAGCCTATCCCATCAAATCAAATAGTTGTGTTTCTCCCTCTCGCATACGCTCGAGCCTATCTCCCTAATCTATAAGTCCTTCCCCCTCTCCTTTTAGTCGAGCCTCTCTTTTGATACCCTCTCCTTAAATAACTTGGAGCCTCTCTTTTGATACCCTCGACTGTCTTCTGTCTTTTTAATTAATATAAGTCCCGTCCCGAATGAATGCACCGACCTCCGCCGCACCTCCAATGATTGGCATAGCTTCACTCATGGCTATCATCTCCTTCTCACTGACTGCTTATTTACTGCTACTGCGCGCTCAACTTTGCCCCTTGACTTGAATCAGTTGAATTAGAGTCTGGTCGAACCTCCTCACGGGCTAGGCTCCACTCGCCTGTCAAAGGCCAGAAAGTGTTAGGCTTCCCATCGCACCCGTCCTATGCAATGCACCCGCGTCCGGCAATGAAACGAGGCTCTCCCCTCCACTCAACTAGATATAATTTAAGTAAGTCTGATAATTTAAGTAAGTCTGACCGCTCCATGGGTCCACTGCCACTCACACTCATAAGGGAGCAAGCATATAAGCACCAGCCTTGCCTCATAGCAAGTAACCATTCCCATTCCCATTCCAGCTTGGATTCTGGTCTTGTAGGAGATCCCCTTTGAGTGTTCAGTTAATAGTAGTGGAGCTCCGCTAGCGGACGCACTGCTTTTCCACCGTGAGGTCTCCATTTCCATTGTAGTGAGCCTCAGTTCGATCCCTCGAGTTCGAGTTAGGGCCTTCACGTGGATTAGAAACTGCCCAAAGCTACTTCCTGGGTCCGAAGACCTTTCTCTTGTCCTCGCTTCGGTGATAACTTCTCCTCGTGCCGGAAAGGACAGCTTCGTGGGCAGGGCTCGTCTTCGGCTCAGTTGCTTCGAAGGGAAGCAAACTGCAAACGTTAGATCAAAGCAACCAACGTAGAAAAGGCTCTCTGGGACCTTCCCTAGCAGCCGAAGCATGGCCCTCCTATGGATTCAAACAATGGCACAGTGACGCGAGCAGCGGCATCTTTTCTAAGGAGAGCTCCGGGTCTCGCTTGATCCCCACCTTCCTCCAGTATCTCACCGATCAGTCCGGGTGCTTTTTTTATGCTTCTCCTACGAGCTAGCAAAGAGATCAAGGTCGGCTCCACCATTAATGGAACAGAGTGGGATCAGTCTAGCAGAACCAGAGATCAGTCGCCGCTCTACCTTCTCATGGGCCTCTCTTAGCTTAGTTAGCTCCTCGCTTCGTAAGCATCAAAGCAAAGGTGGGCTATCATTTTCTGTTCAAAGAACTTCCTCGTAGAGTGAGACTGGTGGAGCACCTATTGAGATCAACTCTTGCACTGGTTTGAGGCCTAGATATCGATTTCTTTGCCAAAAATATATGCTTTTTTATCAAATTTTACCCCTTTGTAGAGCGGGACTACTTTTGCCCATGGTGAGATCAACTTTGTTGCATTTTTTAGTGCTTTGCTCTCCATCACTACTTTTCCTATTAGATAGGATAACTATGATTGCCTTCTTCGACTCCTCTCCGAGGCGGCCCATGACTGAGCTTCCTAGGCATAGCAGCTTTGCCCAGCAAGGACAGATAGATATAGGTCTCCCTCCCTCTCCTCTGCGTTCGCACCTCATATAGGTCTCCCTCTATTCTGCCACCTCGTAGACATAGCCGCTTAGCCGAGCTTCTGTCTCTCATCTCCGAAGCAGCGTAGGCACATGACGACTGTAGGCGCATGACCGAACGAACGTTGTAGGCATGAGACCAATGAAAGGAAAGGTACTGAGCTTCGTAGACATAACAGCTTATCCGTGCCCTCACATCTGCCCATTGGCACGCCCGAACTACATAGGCATTGCTGCTTAGCCGAGCTTCGTAGGCACCATAACCATAACTGAGCTAGGGGCATAAGAAGCCATGATAGACTAGACCGCCATTCATGTCATGACGAGACTAGAGGCGTGAGGCTAGAGATGGCGTGCGTCACTTCTCTCTTCCCCGCTCCTCTCCCCATGCCGATGAAAAGTTCGTGAAAGTGACAAGTTATGACATCACTTCAACCTACTTGAAAATAAATCACGACGCAGAGCAGCGGCTAAGAATTCGATCCGATATAGCTGCGACTACCTTGGTCCAGAGAACAAGTAACTGCTACTCTTACTACAAGTACCTACTATAAGTAATGGAGCTCGTGAATCCGACATCCTACCTTTTCCCGCATCAAAAAACAACTTGAGAGCGCTTTCATCAATAACTTGAGCCCAGTCAGTGAGTCAGTCCTGCCCAGCTACTTTCAATTCCATGCCTACGAGAACCTATTCGATGAGAAGCGCGACCTACCAGCCCGTTCCACTATTATAGAGCGCTGAACTATAGAAGTGAATCGATCCCCGAACGAAGATAATTATAGCACCTTGCTTCCTGGCATGAGTTGACCTTTGATTCTAGCTTCCTTGTCCACTGCCTGGCCTACCATGGGAACGGAACTCAGCCGCTGGAGTCAATCTGATCCTCGCCACCTCTCCTCCCTATCCCTAAGCTAAGGTCAAGCCTTTCACTTAGACTTGAACTCGAGTGAGCTGACCTGGGATCCGTTCCCTTTCGCTGCCTTACTCTGCCTTTGACTTGAGTTGAGTCCCAGAAGCAAGAGTTCAGTTGCTTTGATTTCGCGTAGCTCAGCCGGTCAGAACTGACTTATATTATAAGAGAGAGATCAAGGGACGAACGATAGTGACGTGGTTCATCAGGCTCATGCAACTCATCAGGCTCATGACGCAGGTTCTTTGATCAGAGTTCAAAAAATATTAATGCTGAGGGGATTCAAGCTCATATGTATGAATTTAAATGCGGGAGCGCCAATTCAGAGGCGGGCTTCGATGAAAGAGCCAGGAGCTCCGTACAAGAACCGGATCGGATCTGAGAATTGATGATTCAACTTCGCCATCTTTTCCCGAGAGACCCACCCGATAGACCCACTTTGTCTAAGTCAGTCAGGTTTAGCGAGTGATGCTTACTTATATTATTTATAAAGAAAGTAGGTGATTGAAGATCAAGGACCGGTCACTGACCTAACCTAACCAGAAAGAGATGGGGATGATCTGAAGAAAGAAATGCGGGATGCGAGTGAGCTGACCGCCAAACTTGAGTGACGTAGAGCCCACGGCCCATACTTTCCGAGACTTGAATCCTAAAGACATCCAGCCAGAAAGTTACCTAAGACTTCCTCATAAATCAATTAATTAGCATCGCAAACTATTGTTTATTATAATGTTACTCTCTCGTCATAGTCAAAATATACTGGAGGAATATGACGTTAGACAAGCAAGGCCAGACTCACATGTATGAGCAAATAGACACCTATCCTCTCCCTCCACCTTAGACGTCACCACGGGTCATGGGTCTCACTCTTCCTCTTAGTAGAGCATTCCCAGTCTTGCGCTCCTTGGTTACGGGCCCACTTGCCTTCCTCTTTCTTACATTCCTTTCTTCTTCCTCTCCTTGGCATGACCTATTACTTTGCTTGGGGTGGGGTTATCTGAGCCTTTAGAGCAGTACTATCAGCCCATCCTACAGGCCTCACTAATCTTCGCATCTTGGCAGGCACTCCTTCTCTTCTTTATGCGCATCACTTGCAGCTCGCTTAGCCCACTATCAATCACGCGTCACAGCCTCACTTCTACCTCGGAAGACACAGCTCCCCTCAGGTTCCGTGCTATTCATTCCGGGCAGGTTAGACTACTACGCTCTGCAACTTTCGCACACATCGCATATCGAGGCTCAGAACCTTGATACCATATATTGGGATTCCGGTACGTGATACATATATTGGGACAGTGCTTCCGGTACGTCTTACCACCACAGTAAGCTTGAGTAGCACAGTGAGCTACTTACTTCTCGCATGAAACTAGGCAGAATTCGCCGGCATAGCGATCCCCCAGTCATACTAGAGTCATCAAACAAATCCATCACTTCTATACAACACAGTAGATAGGAGCCTCCATCTACCAGGGTGGGTGCATGCTTTTGCTTCCCCTCGCAGCCAGAAATCTCACTCACAATGCAGCGCACTTCTTTCTATCTATCTTTATAGATGACTATCTATAGACTGGATGTGATTCTTTCCTATGCCCCTACATGGAGCCGCCCTCCTTTTCGTGGACTCAGAATGACTCTGCCCTCTCCCCCTTTCTCCGGAGCTAAGAGGTTCCATTCTAGTCTTCCGTCCCTCCTCTCTTCGCCCACCTTCTATGAACTACTTCTCCACTTCCGATGAGCCAAAAGAACTTGAACTTCGAAGATGGGACTTGAATCGGACCTCTACCGCTACTCGTAGTCGCTATCGCACCTTCCTCTCTGTGATGCCCGGACGCCCATGCACTTTTTTGAGTCGAGATGGAGGACCACTGCTATTATTAAGAAAGAATAAAGAAAAACTTCCTTATCACTACAGAGCCATTCACTCCTTGCATTGCAAGATTACATCATCTACTTGATAGCATGGTAGAAAGTCCTCTAGTGAACGGTAGAGTAGTACCGAAGAAGCGAGCTGACTAATCTTGTTCTTCAATCCGATCTCTTTTCTGATGATCTGATAGAGGCTGCACCATTGGACAGAGCACACGCATGATCATCTACTGGTCTAGAGGCCTCAACTCCTAACTCCGAGCAGCAATCGCAACTCCCTTCCCAGTCTGAACTGCTATAGGTACTCTCCTTTTCCCAGAACATGAGCCTTATAGTTAGAGGAGCGGCAGAGCGCCAGCCGGCCATTTTTCCCGTGACGCCGGCTCACTCGCTCCTAAATTTCCTTCAAAGTGTGGAGGAGGGCCAGACCTAACTCTCACTTTGACTCTTGGGGCGAACTCACCAATTGCTTGTCCTCTCCTCTCACTCCGCTTCTACTTTGTCCCGCTACTCTAATCTATATAGCCTCTCCCATGGTTGCCTTCCTATCAAAGCAAGCTTCTTCGTGGTTCCCGGACGGATTCCCACGTGCGCTTAAGGGCTTCTCTCCCGTCTTCATAAATGAATTCATTCTCACAATTATAGTTCTGTGTTCTGTCACTCACCCTACGGCCTCAACCAAGCATGCACTCTTCTATCGCGTAGCCCCAGATCAGCATGAACTTGACTGTACCCAAGAAGACAACCATGACTTATAAAGATAGATGGCTTCGACTTTACTTTCGAATGAGAGAGCCGGGTCTCGCTCCCTAACGAACTATCTTCTCCGAGGGAACTATAATGGAATAAAGGAAATGGCATTATTATTTCCATCAATAAAGATCTTCGATGATGTCGCAAAAAGATCAGTTTATCGCTGCCCAGCCAGAAAGAAGATCTCGGATGGGGCTCGATTCAAGATTCAAGAGCTTGCGATCGACTTGCGCCATTTTAAAAGCCGGAGTCCAGACTAAGCGAATGAATGCCGAGTCCAGCAGACAAAAGCAGAGCAGAGCGGAGAAGTGGACACCTGACTTTGCGGGCTCATGATTGGTCTAATCAGTCTGGAGATAGCTTGAACTGACTGAATCCCTCATCAGTGGGAGGTAAGCAGAGGAGGACTCCCGGCCTCTTCCTCTTTGGAATGACTAGTTACCGGTCCTCTACCCCACACCCCTTTGCAATGAGTAGGACCTCTGACTCTCCAATCCAATAGGTCTAATGTAATGGCACTCGGAACCATCCCATGACCCTGTAGGCAGTAGTTGGCATGAGAGCAATAGCCACCAGTCCTTGTAAGGAAGCTAGCTTTAAGTGGGAAGCGGGGAAGCTCCGCCCCTCTCACTCGGCCCCACTACTGGTACTCGTCACAGTCAGTTGGCAGACTAGTCTCTCATTGGGAAGCCTGGCTCTTTCCTGTCCCAATCATTCATTCCTTGTCATGAGGAACTCGACCATTGTCATGAGGAAAGCGACTAGCTGATCTAATAGAAGCGACCAGCCCACGAAGAAGAAAGATAAGAAAGAAGACTCGGCTAAGGGCAGAGTCAAGCAACGGGCCCAGTAAGCGCGAAGCGCTAGAGAATAAGGGCAAGCCCTGATTGCGCGCGCCTGGTGGAAGGGCCCAGTAAGCGCTTGCGAAAGAAAAGATGGATAGCTGCCCTGGCTCCGTCAAGCGACAGCGCGATCTCTGCAATCCAGAGCGCAGAGTTGAGGCGAGCAGAGTCGCAGAGTCAAACGTAGTGCGCAGTTTCGACAGCGCGATCTCTGCAATCCAAGAAATCAACAAGTGAGCGAGCACACCGTGGGAAATGCAGCGTCACCGACCGCACCGTGGGAAACTATGGGAGTTGAGCGAGCCCACGTAGCAAGTTCCACTTCTTTTCATCAACTGATATAATAGAAATAGAATGAATGAAAGAGAATGGGCCGGACGAGTCTGACCTATCTGACTGTAGCATCTCCTTATAGTACGCATTCTTTACTCGCACTCGCATAGCACCTCCTTTATCTCTGCCCTCAGCTCAGCCCTATGGTACCGCTCCGTGGGTTTGTTTTATTAAGGTAAAGCAGCGGTTTCTTTAAGGTTGGCTGATTGCAAAATAGTAGCTGCACTCAACTTTGCCCTCACTGGTCTGTCTAAGCACACCTTTCAGTCACTCATCTGAAGAGCTCACGCGAGGCCTGTCAAAGCTTCTTCGATTAGTTGACTTGACCAGATTTGAAGAAAAGAATAAAATGAGAACTTATGATCTGAAGCTACATGCGTCAGCGAACAATGCTTCAACTGATCAGAAAGACAAACTGAGAAGAGCAGAGAGACAAGATCACTATTTTCTTATCCTTATATAGCTTTTGACTCTATTCCGGACCTGCTTCGTTGAGCGTCAGCGAAATCTTTGCAAACCTTGACTTTGCCCTCCCTACCTATACCGCGTAGTGGGGCAGCCACTCTTTTCACGCATCACCTCCACACCCGGGACCTTCTCACTCGAGTGAGCTGACCATCTTTCTCTTCGACTTCGCAAAGCAAAGCAGGGCCGGACGTACGATGCATTCCCAACTCGTCCCAACTCTGGATTCGGATTCGGCTGTCAGCCCGGGACAGACACTCTTTCAATTCATGGTAGCTCAGACCTATATATAGTAGTACCTAACCCTAGGTAGCTTTGCTAATTATCTTTCCTCAGAGCGAATAGTGAGAGTGAACTTGAACTGAACTGCCGTGGTGGGCTTATTCAAAGGAGAGGGGCGTTAGCGCTCGACTGAAAGGAGAGGGGTGCACGTCCAGTCCGGCATATCCATACTAGTCAAATCCAATGGAACAGAACAGTTGATCTCACTAAGGGTCAAAAGCACTCCCACTCTGAGATGGGGTAACTTGAACTGATAATTCTATCCCACACAGGGTCAAAAGCACTCCCTCTCTAGAACGGGGTCACTTTAGCTCAAAATTCGATCTCATATAGCAGCAAAACCAGTGAAAATGGGTGGCGACGCAGGGCGGAGGACGAGGCGGAAGGAGAATCCAACCCAGCCCACGAAGCGGAAGAGCAGCAGTTCGAAAAAGGTGGGACGGGTGCGATGGGGAGTTCTAGTCAATGATCGGCCAGTCCCTGGGATGAAAGACAGCTAGTTTATTGTTCGAGAACCGGAGACTTGGAGCAGCACTAATAAGAGAGTAGAACCGAGCCGAGAATTTGGGTTCACTGCCAGAAGAGTGGAATTTGAGTGCCCGACCCTCAGCTGAGAGATAGGCCCAGGGCTCAGGTGCCACGTCTCTATTATCTACATGAACTCGGAGGCTCCACTATACTACCGCTGACTGCAATTATTCTGATTCTGCCTTGCTCATATCGTCTGGGAAGGACAAGGGTGGAGAGAACTAGACGGGCTACTACCTCATAAAGAAAGGAGCTCATAGGAACGGGAAAAAATGGCTGCTATCTATCGAGTGAGATAGACTATGAGCCGAGAGCCTGACTGAACTGAATGGAGTGGTCTTCGATCTAGAACTCAACTTGAGATCAAGAATGAGGTGCGAACAAGGAACTGCCCGTTCAGAGAAGCGACGAGAGGACGTCTTCTCCACCGTGCGTACGTCTCATCTTCTGTGAGACCGCTCTGGGGATCCTTGAATTCCGCTTTCCGCTCTTGTGGGGACGGCCCCTTTCAGTCTTGAAGAACAGCTCTACAAAGAGCACCCTGGGAAATGCCGAGTCTAGCTGTATCAGACCGACTGAAGAGTGCCTATTCCATCCTGGGAAGGATGGGCCAAATCTAGCCTCTGAGAGTCCGCATTTCATGACCAGCACCTATCATTAAACTGATTGACTCAGGCCTAGAAACGTTAAGTTAGGAAGAAAGAACTGCTTAGTGCTATTCCCACGCTTCGCCCCTCCAGTGCACACACACAATTCCTATTCTCTCCAAGAAGGGGGGACTTCCTACTCTACTGCAAAAGGATTCCCTCGATCGCAAACCAGAGTCTGCTTCGCATCCTGTAGTCGACTATCGGACGCCAAGCAAGACCTAGAATGAGAAAAAAAAAAGCGCCCTACTCAGGGAAGGAAAAAGATTAGCTGGCTCTGATGCCGGGAGTCTAGGTGCCCTAAGAACAGTGAAAGAAAGGAGGAACGAGCGACAGCGACGTGTGACTAAAGGAAGGGACGAGACGCACAACATTTCGTGGGGAAGGAGAAGAGGAAGAAGCGGGGATGACACCGCTCTTTGCTTTAAAAAAGTAGCATTCGTAGTAGCACAGTAGCAATAGCATTAGCAGGGGAAGGAGAAGTTACTGGTCTTTCTTTAGCAGGGCGCTCAAGGGAGCAACTCGTAGAGGAAAAAAGATACACCTCGCCAATAGAAGACTCAGATGTCGCCTTTCGGGTTGTAGGGCACAAGGGGATCTTGAATCAATTCCCTCTTTGCCAGTAGCTAGTTTAGATATGGCAAGCGGTTCGAGTCAAGTGCCAGTTAAAGAACCAATTGTTGGCAAGAGTCACAAATATGAAGTAAACGACTTGATCTCTTCTTTCTTCCTCTTACTACTCCTTGCCTCTTCTGGAAAGTGACTTTGACCAAAAAGAGTATCCTTCCGTATAGGGGAAGGAAACGCTCTCGCAGTAGTTGTTCTGTAAGGGCTTTCATTAGCCTGAGAAGGCAGTGAAAGTGAGCTACGAATGCTTATACAGGGCAACTATAGAGCTTATAGAGAATGAGAGGGGCGTAAGCGCTCGACCGAAAGGGAGAGGGGCGAGTGCAGACAGAGTGCCGAGCATTGTTCGTCGTGCTAGTTCCGCTACTCCAGTTCCAGTGGTAAAGGAAACCCTCTCTCTCTTGCTTTCGGGCCTACGTCTCTCTTTCAAGGGTTCCACTTTCTTTGGTAGCTTTGGGCAATGAAAGTCGATTACGTATCCTATAATAGAAAGAAGGGTATCAATAATATAATCAAGGCTGGCAACAATCAATGCTGTTCACCATCCCCCTGCCTTTCTCTAGAGTAGTCTAGTCCTTGTTTTCGCTAACGAATGTGTCTGGCTAGTCAAAGCTGAATCAGGGGAACTGCTTTCGCACAATCAAGTCTGGTCAAAAGAAAGCTCTTTCAAGTTCGACTTTTCTGGCAACTTCAATCAATAAAGATAGGTGAATCCGCTTTTCCTTAGCAGAAGTGTTTTTCTTTTCGATTGAGCTTCTCTTGGCCCTTGGCCTTTGATGAAGATGAACTGATATACAGGCATTCTCTTCCTAACTCACGGCAAACTATCTCTAGATGGCAAAGTGAAAAGTTGAATTGATCTGCACATCCCTCTATTCCAATAGAAAACGTTAGCCTTCATCCATGAGATCGGGGTATCACTACCAGTAGGGAAAATTATAAATTCCCTAATAGACTTTGAAACCTCGCCTTCCCTTTCGATGTCCGATCCCGGATACTTGGTTGTAATTTCTTGCCTTCAAACGGGCTTCACCTTCAAAGGAGAGTCAAAATCACTTTCTGCGGAATGTAATTTGAGGCCAATGAAGATCCAATTTCCGGGTCTGAGTCGTGTCTTGTCCTTGAGGACTCTCTATGCCTCTCATGTCCTTCTTTCCTTCGCTTGGGACTCACTAGCACACTCCTTGCTGCTTTCGTGCTTGATGGCTTCTGATGAACCAATGATAGAGATCCTTAGCTTCCCTAACAGCTGCTGCTCAATCCGTCCCTGAGCTTCTACTGGATGTCATACCGGGCAAAATTACAAACTTCAGGTTCAGAATGCGTCGAAAGAAGACCTTCGCCCGGATAGCCTCTTCTCGGTACTCAACTGCTGGGTTTTTTGGTTCCTGCCTGAGCAGTTCTTCAAAAGAGAGATGGTCAAATCTTTTATATCAAAGTGATGCTCCAAGGCGAAGAACTGATATATATAGTCATATTGGCCTCTCGCACAGCCAGACTTTGAGTTTGCTTTATTGATTCATGGAATAGAGTCCCTGACGAAATTCCTTTCAATAAGGTCTTTCCCTGCCCTCTCTCTCGATGTGGTGCCTTTCACTCTGCTCTGTCAACACTTTATCGCAATGCCGGAAGGTAGGATTTCAGGTTTTTTTCCAAGCTATGAATCTTCATCTTCATCTTGGTTGTAATTTCATAATAATAAGTAATAAAGAAATTTTTGATTTGATGTTCCATCAGCAAACACGACGAAAAAGGTAGCCGCTCCCTCAAGTGCTAGCGTACAAGAAGGAGCTTTCCGCAGTGAATCACATGTCGAAATACCAAAATGTTTAATCATCTAGATTTGTGCTTGGTCTTTCGCCTACCGTGTATGGTGTAACGGCATCTCGTGCCAAGAAAAAAGAAGGGTGGAACCTGGCTCACAAACCAGGGGGCTTTTGCCCGCTCATCATCAATCCCATTCTACTACTCTGTTAGTACCAATTCTGACTCTTGTCAGTCTCCGAGGGACATCGAAGACTTGGAACTACATCGGCATCTCTAAGATAAACGCTTTAGTCTTGTTGTTGCCGACCATTCCGATTTAATTGGTAAGGCGGATAGACAGGACAGAGTGCTTTCAGAGTTGAATTGATAGAGGAATATTATAGTTATCCTTTTATTCCTGGACTGATATTTCACTAAGGCATTAAATAGTATCTTTTTACTAGGCAGTCGAAAAAGGCTTGAAGGCGTTCCGGCAAGCTGCTATGGAAGAATTGATTCCCTAGTGCTGGGTTCAGATTGATTGATGCCTTAGTCCACTTAATGCTAATAAGTCGTTAAGCTTAAATCAATGGTATGGCATTTACAGCTCGCTCTGTCAGTCCACAAGGAAGGTCTCTCTCGCTAGCCAAAGAGTATTATTCCACTCGCTTTATCTCTTTTGATGTCTGGCATTCGCGCTTGGGCCATCCTTCTTTGCACGTATGAGATGGGACCCGTCCTACTCACCAGAAGTAGAGGAAGAGTAGTAGCACCAGCATAGAGAAAAGCACTCCTTTTGCTAAAGTAAGAACTCAGATTATCGAACTATAAGGGAGGGAAAGAATTGGCTTACTCATAGAAGCTTTCCGCATCTGAGCTCTTCTCAGGCTTGAGTTGACTCGATCTCAGAATGATCTGAACGGCTCGGGCTCACTGAAGGGCAACAGAAGAGCTATTGGAGCTTGTCCCTATGAAAGAGAAGAGAAGGAGGGCTGGCTGAAATGACACGTGGGCAGTATGATCAGCAGTACGATGGGAGTTCAAAGGACGAGTTACAGAAAGAGTTCAAAGGACGAGTGCGAGCAAAGCAAGAGTGCATGAGCGAGAGCAGAGGTCTCAGTCCAATGAGTGAGTCCGAAAGAGTGAAGAGTAGCAATTGAGTGCTTCCGCTTCCATTTCTTGCTTCTATTTCCTCAGAATCCACAAAGCCAAAATAAGAAGAAAGCGAGAGGTCCCTCTACCTAGAAAATATCAAAGTCACTTCGCACCATCCAATCCAAATAGTAAATCTTCCTCTCATTTCCTTCAAATAAAGAAGGCCAGATTACGCGAGCGTTAGCGACGTAGAGTAGAGTAGACTGAGATGCAGGAACTTGACTGCCCGCTCCGGCTCATAGTCTAATTCACTCTTGAGTTCGCTACTTTCTTGACTACTTGAGTTTGATTGCTAGACATGGGCTCTTGCGTCATTCGACATGGGAATGAGGGAAGGGAGTGAGCGCACCGAAGCGGCTAAGCACTCAATGTCTCGTGATCAACTACGGGAACGCAGATACGACCCCGACCGATGCTACTAAAAAAAGGGTTGGGAGAATGCTTTGCTGAGAGTAGAGTAATAAGGAATCGTCCACGTTTCATATTAAATGATATCTCAATCTCTAAAGTGAAGATCGTGCATTTATTTATCTTTGATCTTTCTTTGATTGTGGATTTGTGATCTGAAGTTAAAGTGCACGTTTAGGAGCGAATGAAGGAGCGAATTCATCATTGACTGCATGCATGGACCGACCGATGTTTCAATTCGTTCGTTTTAGTTGGCTGACAGTAATTTCGGTGCAATATAGGCTACAGGTATAATCAGTCGGTAGATATCAAGCAGAGGATAGGCAGATCAGATGAATGAGGTAGGTAGTCCCAGGGGAGGACACATCTGGTCTAGGAATCCTGCCTAGTTACCCGTCGCAGTCACTAGGCTGCATCACTAGGAAGCTAGTCACCCGCCTTCAGGTTCGGTTAGTATGTGGGTCAGGATAGGCAGATCATGGGAAGCATGGGTAGGGAGGACTCCGGTCCCGTCCCTCCATGACTGTACCCCCCGTCCCACTCACATTAGTCACAATCGGTCTTTTCTCTGGTATGGTCCACTCGCATTCGGCTAAATAGCTTGGCAGTCAGAATAGAAAGCATAAGCCAGGATAGCTAAGCCCAGAAGCCAGGATAGCCTGCCCTTGAGACGGATCCCCTATTTCATTATTTCCTGGGCAGATAAAGCATACTTGTCTGGCAATCCCCCACACATATATTGACAGCCGCGTAGGATCTGCTACACCAACATACTTGTCTGGTCAGCGCTACGCCCCTCCTTGTCTTGGAATCTTGGCACCCCCACTTATTTGATTTGATGCGGGAAGGGAAGATAAACCATTTGCGGGTCAGATAAACCATATCCGGTGATCCACCCCCTTGACCTTGAAGTAGGATCTTGATTTAGACCCGTGTCGCGTTGGAGAGTAGACCGAACCCGTTAACAAGACAAGAGAGAGATTGGAATGAAGGGTGCTACGCGAAAGAAATGCGGGAGACAGAACCGAACTAGCGGGAGTTAGAGACCAAGTGAATGATGCGGGTTCAATTGCTACTTTCGGTAGTGGTTCAATTAGAACTGTCTCTTTATATAAAGGAAGACCCCAGCTCCCACGTCACTAGCGCTCGTTCCCTCCTTTATTCACACGTCACTAGCGCAGCTTAAGGTCGTGAATGGCATTCAGATAAACGTAAGTCCTCAAACGTCGCTATCACTCGTACCTTACCTGCCTCACTCGAGAGTTCAGAAAGTCTAGGTAGGTTCCGGAGTCGTTCCGCACCTTGAGCTTCAGATGCCGGTGCTCTTTCTAGGCATAGCAAGAAAAGAACTCCTCTCTCCGGGTAGGAATCCTTCCTTAGTTCCGCTCTTCACTCGCCGGCTTCCATCAGTCTACTTTTTTTTTTTTCATTGCCGACTGCAAGGGGCAAGGAGCGAGAGTCCGTTAGCGCTGGACAGAACTTCAGCGAAAGGGATTCGATTCCTTAAGGAACTTCTATTATAAGGGAGCGGGAGTGCCAGTAGCTCCAAAAGCAAAAAGAAGTATAGAGACAGGCTCATTGCCCGGAGATAAGGGGGCAGGTTATATGCAAAGGGATCGTAGCAGGTCGCTTTCATCAGTCGACTACTCTGACTTAGTCTGGGAAAGCCTGACATGCTCATTGAATTTCTTGCCCCCTTATCTAGCTCTTTTAGTCCTACTTTTCTACCTCTGTTATAAGTTCTCTAAGCGAACATTCCTCTCGCTTACTCTATAGCATTTCATTACTCTTTCTTACGAGTCTAGGTCAGCTGACATGGGAATTCCCTACTTCCTCTGTAGCGGAAGGTCCTCACACTCTATCGGCTTATGAGGCTTTAGAAGCAGAAGGTGTGCTCGAGCGACTTGTCCCTTTTCAAGAGATTGATCTTCAGCTAGGGCCGCTGGCGTGGCTCCGAGTTTCGTTGATGATTAGGAGTCAGAGTCTGGACCGACTAGTCTCTTAGCTGCAACTGGGCATAGCTTGAATCTTATAAATCTTCCTCATAGGGCCAAGAATCAGAGTTCATTCAAGGGGCCCCCACTATACTGACTGATTAAAAGGGAAGGACGGATTAGAAGACCCGCTCTCTCATGTAAAAGAGTAGAGAGACTCAAACCAACAAGTATTTAGCAGTCTCCCCTATCTCCTCTTTCTCTTTTCTCTCGGGATGATCCTTTCTATACCTATTCCTTATAGAAGTGACTCCCCCTAGTTATGTTCTACCCTCCTAAGCTACATGGAGTCATCACCTGTCCGGCCCATCTGAGTGAATGGCATGTCTCTCTACTGAGCTATATCACTTGAATAATCTTTATCTGAAGGATAGGAAGCCTCCAAATCCGCTTCGGCAAGAAGTCGCTCGCTCTTGAGGGGTCCAGTCGGATCTCAAATCATCCGAGTTCCTGTTCGTAGTCGCCGTAGCTACAGCTACCTTTGAGTGAGAGGCTCTCTCTTACCTTACTTAATTAATAATAGATAATCAAATAAGCCTTGCTCCTCGGGTTATTCTAGTATAAAAGAATAGGTGCACACATACTTGTACGCTATCAAAGGAAAGGGGCGGAGAGCAGAATGAAAGGAAGGGGCGTAGCGCTCGAGCGAATGAATGAGCGAGTTCTAAAGTCAAAGTCTTCGACGCGAGCTATAAGCGAAGAGGGACTAAAGTGCTCGACTGTTAAGGATAGGAGCCAGATATTTCTCCATCTCTTTATCTTGGAATGCCATGAACGACTCTTGCCCGCGGAGGGCCAAAGGCACGAACGAGAGTGACGCACTCTTAAAGTGCTCTAAAGTCACACTCCTAAAGTGTGGGGTAGATGAAGAGAAAGAGAAAAGTCAGGGGTAGATGAAGAGGAGATATTAGTAGCTAATTCTTTTGGAGATGAGGAGGAACAGAAACTGATATTAGTAGCTAATTCTTTTGGAGCGGATATGCAGATATAAAGGGTGCTCTTAGGTTTGGTTCCAGCTCTTGACTTGAAAGTAGTTGTCCGTCTGGCACAATCAACTAAGCCACCGGAAACCCATTACTCTTAGGGAGCGGAAGTGAGCTCACTGCTGCGGGATCGGAAGAAGGTCCGAGTGAGTTAGACGCCTAAGACCCAATATCATACACGGAATTCTGATATGAATATGAAGCTCGTTCTAGGTTCTGGGACCAGTGAATGTGAATGAGCTCGTTCTAGGTTCTGGGACCAGTGAATGGTTTTTGGTGATAAAGGACTCCTTCTAGCAAAGCAGCTATCATACCCAGCTGTCTTGCTTACGTACCTATTTCATTGAATGGAAATGGATTGGGGAAGGAACCAGGGACCCCTTAGATTAAGATTAAGTTTAAGCTGCCCTTGCCTTAGATGAAGTTTAAGCTGCCCTTGCCCTTTCCGGTTGACGTGGAGCTTCTTCCAGTTGTTGTTTCCTATTTTCTAGTTCAATCTTGTCCCGTTGCTGAAAGAGTTGAATGCCCTAGCTTTGTGAGGTGAGAGGGGACGAGCGCACTTAATCATAGTGGGCCAGCGCTTGGCGTTGACTCTAGCCAGGATAGACCTCTTGATTCCGTTCTCTTTCCCCTGACCTTCTCAGTAGATCGGTTGAGGCCCGACCCTTGTTCCTACCTTGATGCCATAGTGTGGGTTCGAAAGTCGAGCGTCTATCCCGTGAGATTAGCCTTAAGCTCAGCCTTGGCCCGCTCGTCTGGACTTGGCTTTGACCGGTCCGCCCTCCGTCTACGTCGCTGTCGCTCGTTCCTCCACTTCATGCTTTACGCCCACGCTTCGTTCAGGCAGCGCTACTCGGATATGTCTTGCCAATCGCCAGTGCTACTTCCCTTCCACGGTCATCAATCAAGCATGAGCTGGAACGCTATTAAGCCATCGGCACAGATAGACGTCTCTAATCTGCTGGTGCATTGGATTTTAGAGGAGCATATGTAGATAAGGATACCTTTTCATTTGTTCGAAGATCTTGTAAAAAGTGTTCTTTATAACAGTTTTCGTCAAACAATAAAGTGTGAGTCCCATATAAAGATAATAGGCTTAACCCGGGACCTCCTTCTTATATAAAGAAGTGCACTTTCACCATGAACGACTAAAGAACTACATGCTACAAAGATTCTTTCTCGTCCAATACTTTCTTAGACGATAAGGCAATGCATAAATGTCTCAGCCGGTTCGGTAGGCGCGTCATTATATTCGCTCCTTCAATTCGCTTGCCCGTCCAATCCTCTACCGCGAAAGAGCGGCAACTCACCTAGAAAACTCCTTCCTTCAGTGGAATATATTCATTACCATCCTGAGTCTCGCACCATTCAATTCACTCTTAAGTGGAAGGCGGGTTATTAATATAGCACGAGGAGAGAGGGCTTATGAATCCTCGGAAGGCGGCTGTCCCAATGAAGAAGTGAGTCGAAGAAGTGATCTATGAAGAATCAAGATACCAAGCACGAGCCTCACCCCTAGGTCGCTCTTTCGGAAGGACATTAGCAAGATAACCAATTCAAGCTAAGGATAATCCGGGACTCCTGGTCAAATCAAATAGACCGCCTTGCCTATAGCGACGGAAATGAAGGTGAGCCACCGGCAGGACAGGCTGAGGGCCCGGACATCGACCTCGTCTCTTCCATGTTCTTACTTATAGAAAGGAAGCATAAAGTAATGAAAGAGGAAAAAAGCACTTATTGCGCGATGTAGTTCTTTTCGGCAATGCGTAAAAGAGGAGTTCATGGTCAGAGTTCAATCCAAGCTTGATTAAAGGGACGAACTTACTTACTTAAGTATTTTCGAGCAAGAGTCATTCGCAAGAGTAATTCGATTAAATTCGGCACAACACTGATTCTAGTAATTGCTTCTGAGTGTCCCCTTTAGAGCCCACGGAGCGGTTCAGGAGAGTCCCGACTTCAAGACCTGACCGGATAAACAGCAATTGGCTCCTATCCTTAAGATGTTGAGTTGACTTCCCTTTGTGCGAGACCTGGACTTTCAAGGGAATGGCAATGCTCACGAAAAGTGCTCAAGTGAAGTGCTGGTGTGATCAGTCAGTGCGCTAGTGAGTTCTGATCCACTCCCTGCCTTGTAAAGAATGGAACCTGAGCCTCCCCTTCTCACCCCTCACTGACTGCTAGCCGCTCGATGGTGGGACCCACTAGACCCAACATCTCCCTACATACGGGAGTGGCGGATCCAGCCACCACTCCCTGCTTTCACCCTCTGGGGGCCGGGCATGCTCGTGATGGCTGCAATCCAAGACGAGCGAAGACTGAGCACCGTTCGTGGTGTGGCCCCCTTCCCCCATCCACTCACTGCCAAAGAGATCATCCCGTACAAGCGCCTTTCAGTATCTCTGGACCAAATCAGGCTATCAAGGAAAGGAATGAGTTCAAACGGCAAGTAAGGATCAGAAGTTAATGGAGGCCACCCGTCTTGAAAGAGAGTGAGGAGAGAGAAGGTCATGATTCCCACCATCTTTTATTATAGTAGTCAGACTCTCTAGGATTCCGGGTAAAGGAGCCCCCTGGGGTGAGTCTAGCCTACCATGTACCTAGCAGCAAATTCTCTTCTCATCTTCCTCCGACCCCGAACTTAGTGCATGCAATCTAGGAAGCAAGTGTTTAGCCGCCATCCGTCTTGAGTAAGAACAGTGGTAGTTATCTTCAGTAGCTTTCCTTTACTATCTTCTGCTTTCCTTTACTATCTTCTAATGAGGATTAGCGGGCTGAGAGAATGGGCTGGCAAGTGAACAGGAATTCAGTAGCCAAGGGACCCAGGCACTCTGAACTGAAGATGGTTGATCTAAAGGAGCACCAATTGGATCCGCGGAGAAGTAAGATGAAAAGTGCTCCTGTCGGGAAGAGTATAGAGGCTCGGGGAGGTGCTAGGAGAAGGCTCAGAGTTCTGAAGGACTGAATTCAAGGGTCACTCTCATGTTGTCGACGGGACTCCAATCGGAGGAGGAGAAAGGCTTTCTACTTCAGTGCTCTATGTATGGTGACTTCCACTCAGTTCTATAGGAGGAGATCAAAGTGGGCATGAGCCAAGAAGGGAGTAGTCCACGGATACTGAATGTGCTCTAATGGGATCAAGAGATCAGACCCAACCTTATAGCTAATTTGAGATCATTGCCTGGTCAACCATTGAATCTCTTACTGGAACTCGGACGAGAGGGCACCGATTCAAGTGCGGATCAAAGGCGAACTAAGTGAACTCAGGCTTATATTTTCTTCGGAAGTTCCTGCCAGTCATCTTTTTTTTTCAAGGCGAGAAGGAGAGGGGGTGCAGGGGTACGGAGCTATGGTTGCTCACTGATAGTACGGGAAGGCTAGACAGGAGGGGGCTCACTTACTGGGCTCAAGGGGGTCAAAAGAGAGGTGTCGGGAATTGGTAGGAGGAGGAGACCCGCTTAAGGATCCGATCCAGGCCATGGAATGAATGTGAGATAGTAATTGACTGACCCGCCTGAGTCAGATGAGAGCAGTAGCGAGATAGGCTTACCTTCTTCTATGTGCCAGTCAATATCGATTATGGTACAGAGTGAATGAGATCAGTATGGTTAGGCTCTCTACAGTAGTAGGCCGTAGGAGGTCAAGTAATAGAATGTAGTTCAGTAGTAGGAATTGAGCAAGCGAGGCACCGAGCAAGCGAGAATGGGACTGATTAGCGGATGAGAAAGCAAGTAACCCCCTGCACTAAGGTAAGAAGGAGTGCGAACATCTGACCTAGAAGTGACTTACTTCTATTGCCTTCTTTCTATGTGGACATTCTCTCTATTATGGAGGAGAGGTCACTTAGCCTTTCATGGGACTGATCGGTCCGGGAAGCTACTTTGAGAGAACAATTTCTATGCTTTTTGCATTTGAGAGATGAGAGAAATATGTAGACAAGACAGCCCTAGCTTTCCCATTAAGAGATAGGGTTCTTCACTCCGCCTTATATGGTGGAAAGAAAGAACCCATGGAATGGCCTATGATGGGGAACCTTCACTCCACTACCTTCCCCGCCAATCTCTACTGGCAAATCCTTATTTAAAGACGGACCGCCTACTTAAGCTTAGGAATCGAATATGCTTGTTTGAGATCCAGGGAAAAGCAGAAGTAAACCCAAAGGCCTCTAACTGGGGACTCTAGATAAATTCCACTTTTATCATTCATTTGGGTCGGGAAAGGGAGTAAAGGGAGGAACTCTCACATTTGCTCAAGGCTATTCGGCACCGCCACATCACTTGATCGGGTTGCTTCGGTCTGCAACCATCTGATTAACTAACTCTCATAGCTGTGTGAGACCCCTCTGAGACTCCTGACGCTCATTCCTTGCCTTTCTATGGTTCGTGACTTATTTAGCTTCTGGTTCGCCATCCGATAGTTGTATAAATGGAATGACCTTCCTCCTCCTAGTAGAGGCCTTACGAGAAAGCAAAGCATAACTCTTTTCAATTGCATGACCCCTCGAGAGGATCTTATTCTTGCTATGGGTTGAGCCTATTAAGTTCAGGACAGTGCATATGGAACCTGATGAGAGGGCCCCGCTCCCTTTATGGTAGCAGAGTACTTATCCGCGGATCCAGTTGTAGAAGATCAGAGTGAATGGAAGATAGACGACCCCATTCTATTATAATGGAAGATGGACGACCCATTCCATTCTATTATGGAATCAGGGAAGGACGGTCTAATGTGAAGGGGCTAGTTCAGCAAGAAAGACAAGCACCCGGTGCCTATGGGGGAGCAGGATCTGATGTATGATTCTAGTCTTCGGCTATTTCATGCTCAGCTTCGTGGTTTCCCCTTTCAATAAGTATGGTTCATAGTCCAATTCTTCTGAGCCGATGTCGGAATCCTGAAGTCAGTGAAGGAGAGCGAACTTACTTAAGTATTTTCGAGCAAGAGTCAATTCAATTCGAGCGAAGCGACTAGCCTCAGGTACTGGTGCGAACACTATGAGTGCTCTAACTCTAAAGACAAGGAGCGAAGCGGCGAGGGAGGCAAGCAAAGAGATGGCATGAAGCGAGAGAGTGAGAGAGCAATTTATCAGTTGATGCTTTCACTTCTACTTACTCCTGAGCCGAGCTGGTCCATAAAGGCAACTTGATTGATGCCAGGCCCCTATAGCATTCGCTCGAGCGCTTACATTCGCCCAAATGTAGCAATACGCATCCCCTATTTATCTGCAGTTGGGACACACATTCGCAAGCACGCTCTGCACTTTTATCTTTAGCCCACTTGTAATAAGAGTAGTGAGAAGAGTGAGATTTGAGACTCCCCTTGTCAATGTTTTTTCATTTACCACTAAAGAACCAGGCTGACTAGCTAAGCGCCCTAGTAGCTTTTCATATCCTCCACGCGCGAAAGAGAGTAGAATTTATTTGATTGTCACACCTCTCACTAGTAATAGCAAGGATCCCCTTTTGCTGACCTCAGTAAGGCAGATGTCTTCACTAGAGGGTTGCAGAGACTTGCAGGGCCTTTTCCTTCCTTGACTTCCTTGTAAAGGATCCCCTGAGGCCCGCTACCACCCTAGCTAATTAAACAGTAATTCAATTCCTTTCCTGTGTAAGAGGTAGTTCCTAAGACCTAGGGACGGTTTACTATCTCTTCCCATCTTTTCTAAACTCCTGTCCTCGTATACAAGTGAGGAAGAAGAACAGAATGGGGACTCAAGCTCTAGACCTTCTGCTTACCTGTACACACGAGTAGGTCACAAGGGGGAGAGGTAGGTGGCAAAAGATGGAGGACACGGAGGGCAAGCACTATCGACTAAGGATATCCTACAAGCCAACTGCCCCATTATGATTGAATGATCCACCTAAGTCTAACCCACGACCCTATGAAAAAAAGGCAGAAAAGAGGACTGGTTTGAATCGCCAGAAGGACACTTCCCCGCTTGGCCCCTAGCATCAGTGAGAGAGTAGACAGAATGACACACCTCGGGAGGTTCTAAGGTTTTCCCTTCTTTGCTAGAAACTGTATCGTACGAAAGCGAGGGCCGAGGAACGACGGGAAGGCATCCTCTATGGCTCCTTCCCCTCAGACTTCTGGATCCAATATTCCACCTTGTACTTGACTTCATTAGGCCAGGACTTAGATGCCCAAGGATAATGGAATTTTCCCGTGCTGCAAATGGATCACACGTCTTGCCAACACGCTTCGGAAGTAACCTGTTCAGCTACCCCCGCGTGAGAATTAGACTAAGAAAAACACTTTCCCCCCCGATGAAAGGCCTCGATAGGGTTTCCACAAGAGAGGGGAAGAATAAAAATACCTGTCAGGGCGAATCCAAGAATTGCGTAACCAAAGAGCTAAGGAATCGACCAACTCCATCGATCAACGCACTAAATACATTCCCAATGCCCAGGGAAAGAATTGTCAAAGCGCTCCTGCGCCAATGAATTTGGCACCTTCCAACATTGTGAGGGGCCCTTCCAATCGATGTTCTAGTTTTCTTGCACCGCTTAGATTGAATCCTTCTCCTATGGCCCAATCGTTTCATACGAAAACTAAGAGTTGCTTAGAACAGAACCTGTGTTGGCTTGCTTCGCATAGGTTACACAAGCTTGGGCAGGGGGTAGGGGTAGAAGGGGGTAAGGAAAAGAAGAATGACTTCGGGAGCTTTGCTTTTCTCCTTAACGCTCGCTCCCTGATGGAAGAAGGAGGAGGACTGGCGGAGAAAGAAGTTCTGCTTGTTCTCTCTTTTCCCGAGTCAGATTCCATTCAAATCGTTATTTTCAATGGAAAGATTGGCTTGGTCGTCGTCACACCATTCGCGGATGCGGATCTGGGAAGCTGGGTCGGCTAGCATTGAATACGAATAAGCTCTTCTTTCATTCCTCTTGTTCAATTCCCTTGGCTTCGGTGCCTGCTAGGACGTCTTCTCTTATCTTAGGCGATTCGGAATGGTGTTAGCACTTTACTTTCTTGGCATAAGAGGTCTGCTTTTTTATCGGAAAAAGCGTCAACCCGCTGGCGTAAGATCCATTCCGAACTTGACGAGCAATAAAATGCACTTCACTTGTGCCCCCCAGTTGAAAGATAGGAGCTTATGCGCAGCACCTCAGGTCTGTGATCCATGGATCCCCGATCGAAAGAGCCTATCTGTCGACGATAGAAGATACCTGCAATTGCGCTTAGTACAAGCCCCCTTCCCTTACTTTAACAAGTAAGCAAGCTACTTTACTTCCCCCCTCTCAAACTCAGTCGAGCTGGAGTTGGTCGCCTTGGATCTCTTTACTGAAAGTAAACGACAAGGAAATGGAAAACCAGATGGGAATACGAGGACCGTTAAAGCATTCCCACATACGAGAGAAGGTTCCACTGGCAGGCGATCGTTCCCACTCAATAGATGTGTATCGCAAAGCTGGTCGACGCCATAAACTCTTCCTCAAGCAAGGCAGCCCAAGCGTGCGAAATCGCTCAATCTGCAACGGACTAGGAATGGTACTCTACATACACCTCTAACTGAATTCGGACTAAGAGCTCACTCAGCTAGCTCTTAATAAAGTCTTCAGTTAGTTTAGTCATTCTTACTTCCTTTAGTCGGTAAGAAAGGAAGCTCATTAGTCCTAGCCAGTCAGACAAAGCGGCAGGGAAAGAAGCTCAAAGATGCTATTAGTCTAATCTAATCTAAAGAAGGGCTTGGTCTAGCCCCTTTAGGTACTCAATTGGCTCCACTGCCAACTATTCTATTGAGCTGCGCTACTCTCTGATAGAATGGTGCATCATATAATCGGCACGATTTGTAAGTTGAAGTGTCCAGGAACTAATAAATAATAAAAGCAGCCACGAAACGAAATTGAAAAACACCATCTTATGAGTGAATGACCACTCTAAGTGCGGCCCCTTGTGTGGTTCCGAAACCTGTTTTTTGTTGTTCTTTTAATGACCTACTTCTTGGATTTGAACCAATAACTCTCGCCGTATGAAAGCGAGACTCTGACCGCAGAGTAAAGTAGGTGTTCAGTCATCTGAGTAAAGTAGGTGAGGTGTTCAGTCATCCCTATAAAGAGACGGCAGCTATTTTATGTGCATTTCATCTCGACAGGCAACACTCAAAGGAAGCGGTAGTCATAGTCACGCACTTACCGACCCTCTCTCCTCATAAGGTTCCGCCTGCCCAACGAGCGGAGAACAGTAGCGACTTTTGTTTAATATACGCATGTGTCAGATCTTTCACTCTCTTCTCTCCTCTAATCCTATTCCTACCACGTCGTTCTCATTCCATAAGGAGTGCACGTGGCAGAGAATGCAAGGGGCGACTGGTAAGGGCCGGAGGGTAAGGGGAGAGATCTTCCGTATAGTGTTTTTTTGAATGGCGCCGTGTCTTGTTAGACTGTTGCTCTGAGAGGGAGACATGGAATAATCCAATAAACCCATCAAACCACTAACACAATCAAAAGACTAGTTTAAATATCTGGTTAGAGGAGCCGAGGGTGATCCTTTTTCCAGATGGCTCGAACGTAAGTGATAGAGACTTGGATTCCTTTGCTAAGTCCTCACTCAAAGACGTAGCTAGAGGTAGAGATCCAGAGTGAGCCATTCAATAAGGAATGAATGAATTCGGCGCTTAAATACTTATACCTGATTATCCTTAAGGAGAGTCAGACGGGAAATCCGACCTCCCACAAGAGTAGGAAAGCGACTCATCTATATTCACCTTTCTCCCCTCCGTTAAACAAGGGGGTACAGTCCCAAGAATCCATCCATCCCCTAGGTCCCAACAGGACCAAAGAAAACCATATTTAACAATTTATGAATTTATCATGGTTCTTTTCCATGTATGGCATACCATAGGAGGATTAAACAGCTCTTCAAGACTGGGATTGGGCGCAAGCGAAATTTAACAGTACCATTTAAGCCAAACTCACCACTCCTTAAGCCATTCGTGGTAAAGAGTCCGCTCAATGATATCTTCCTCGCTCACATACCATAAGTGCTGTTTCGGTACCAAGACCAATTGCTTGGGCTTGAACCTAGACCGCACCCTATCGACTATGATTCCCCGCAGATACGGATTAAGAGGGTTTCCCCGTCCTAACCACCAGTCCACGGGTAGGCGATAGTAAGAAAGGCACTTATCCGCTACAACACGCAACCGCTTCCATCGCCTCGAAAGGCTACTAGAGAGTATGCGACCACGGACTCGGTAACCAGCGCCAGCCAGCCTAATCAGACACGACTTACTAAGGTCGTACTTTTCAGCGAACTGACACAGCCCAATAAGTGAAAAGGATGTTAGCACTGCCTTCGCAGAGATCGGGGTCAAATTAACTTGAATTTGATCAACCCTGCTTAGCAAACTCTACGGCCCCTGTCTTAGAGTCAATTGACTTAGACTCAGATATAGAGACATCAATAATTTCTAACAGAGCCTTATACTTTTCAGCCACATCCCTGTCGGCGGTTATTACACTATGTCGTCGCCGAGAAAGACTTTCGAAAAGGTGCCTTTGGGTAAACTAACCACGCACCACACCATAAAATGATGTGATAGGCTGAAGAGGGCCCAAGAGCCGTAATATCCAAGGGGTTGCCCCGCAGCAAAGTGAATGTATCTCGCTTTATTTTATAATGGGCGATGAGTCCAAAACACGTTACACCACAAGGTCCCCTTAACAACGCATAATGCCAAGGCTCGTCCGAATAGGCGCGTAAATAACGCCGTTAAGACTACCTCCGGCCACCTATCTGTCGCAGATGAGAGGTCTAGAGATAAAACATCGAAGGGCTTAAATCTGCTAAGACGGTGGATTGGACGATTGAAAGTTCCATCAGTGGGAATACGGGATAAGACCCGCATAGCCCAATTATGCACAGGATGCAAGAGCCGCTGCCGTACATAGTTACCTATAGCAAACAGACGACGCTTACCAGCCCCTGATAGGGTGCAAGTCAAGCGACCGGGGCGAGGATTTAGGAGTCCTAAATGATTTAGGATCTCCGATAAGATAGGCTCCACCATTGACTGGTAAGAGTCTAAACCCTCCCAAGCAGCGCGAGTATTATAACTATAGTCTAAAGGATATAACACCCTTTTTTTTTCGTCCACAACATACCCGGATGCCATTCTTCTGCCCTATGATAAAATAACCTCGCCGACAAGGCGAACGCCGCCAACTCGTACTTCAATGAAGTAAATACAGTTGGTTCGGGTTTCGGTACTTTCCAGTACCTACGGTCGTCATTAGGCAGAGTCTTCCATGTCGGTTTCCAAGATATCCCTTTAAACAGAGGGATCTCATAAATCCAAGGCAGATATATACGCTGAAGGTGAGTCAAATTATCTTTTATCAGTCCCAACAGAGACTTTATCTGGGGCATATTCTGCTGAGGTTGCGAAATAGAATCAAACGTTGCCTTGCTAACCCGCTTGGCAAGAGGAATGACCCTACATACACTAAACCACGAGAGATAAACCCGGACCAATCTATTTCCTCTATCACCACGTTTCATGATAATGAAGCGATGATGTTTCGGAATAATAGTTGGAATCCCTGCTCGACTAAGACTTACGTTGACTGCGGACTTGCCTACAATCACAGACGATCCAGCATAGTACTGCTGCAAATGAACAGCACACTGCTGCTCATGGTCCGAGGGAAGTGGAATGGCTTGGTACGCGCCTGCTTTTGAAGAGCCTTTCTGCTGGTTCCCTGAGGAGGCCTCATTTTGATTCGTGAAAAAAATGTTCGGCTCAAACCGAATGGTCAAAGGCTGGGAGTATTGATGGGAATACCGGGGGTTCGTCATTAGTAGTGGGGAAGCCGGCCAATTAACCATGTAGACAGATTAGTAGGTACGGTACGTACCATAGTCTAGGGTACGGATTTACTGACTATTCGATTCGAAGTGGATGACTACCTAGATTAGAATGAGGATTCAATATTTCGTGATAGTTATCATGGGTTGAAAAGGGACGGGCAAAAAGTAGTGGTTTTCCAGCTATACGAGATCAAAAGAATGGTCAAATTCGACTCCTCTCCGAGAGGCACTGGTTTTATGGCTATATGAGATCGATTGAATGGGAAAATGAACCTCCTTTCCGAGAGCCGACTACTTGTTCTATATGAGAGAGCCGATCTTAGAGAAAGGTGCGTAGCCAGACGCGGAGTCAATACTTTAGGAATGAATGAAAGTGAATGCAAAGAGCGACTACTCAGTACGGGAGCGACATAGAACCTTCACAGGCATCAACAGTAGTTGAAGCGAAGGGTAGATGTCGGGCCGGGGAAGCGGTAGTGGTCCACCCGGGGTCATAGGGCAGGACAATGGTGGAAGCTTCTCAACTTTCTACGTGCCAATCGTAGGCCGTCCCACGTAGCGGTAGGCTGAGCAGAGGAAAGGTCTTCCTGAAACCAGAGGAGGCTAGCTAATGAGAGAGAGCCAAGACAAAGACCCGGACTCTCCCCCCAAGAAAGAACAATAAGAAGGGGCATAGAGGAAGGTCAGCGCAAGACTGTAGGATTCATGGAGGGGAAGACTAGCAGGGAGCCCGAATAAGCGATAGGCATGAGCGGGGGACGATGTACGACCACGGTCAGAGAGGCTTGCTAGAGGTTGGAAGAGAGACAAGAGAGGTCTGTCCGTAGTGCCTAAGAGAGTTTTTACAGCGCGGACAGCATGGACAGCGTAAGCGGTCGGGACAGAGAGCTAGGACAGCGACTGCTACTGCTACTCCGTACTTGCTTCAAGAGAACCACCGAGAATCATTGCATGCTCTGATAGACCAGACCGTTGGATGCGGAGGAAGAGGCGGACCATCTATGCCGAGCGATTCCTCTTCTTGCTTGCTATCTAGCGACTGCTTCCATTAACAACTCAATTTTATCATTAACAACTCATTCATTAACAACTGAGACCAACTGATGGAAACCTCCCTCAGACTGATGGAAAGAGAGATGCTTTGCTTCCTTTCCTTCACATTCATTAGAACAGCAGCAGATGGAAATTCCTTCGTTCATTCATTTCCTTCTGAATTGGATAACAGATAGAAAAGATAGAATGATTCCATGGCCGGGTCGGGTCTCTGTCTCTAAGTTCCTAACTACAACCACTATCTTTGGTGAGAGGGGTGGGGTGACAGAGCAGAGAGCTTCGTTCCGTCCCTGGCAGCGAGAGATGATCCTTTCCCAGGAGTAGAGGGAGCGAATTGACAGGTGCGATGGGGAGGAATCTTTCTCAAAGCGAGGTCCGGAACGGAAGAGAGATATAATAAGAAAAAGAAAGAAGTGAAGTTCAGTGATCTTGTCTCTCTTCTCAGTTGAAGCATTGTTCTATTTCTTATCTATTTATTGTTACTTTACTTAAGTCAACCATTGATAGAAGAGGTGAAGGCTAGCTTTGGAGGTGGGGGCGGAGCAGTGAGAAGGAGAAGTGTACGGGGCCGAGCCCTAACTAGGCGTGCGCATCAAGCACTTCGGGAGTCCCACGTCAAATGGTACAATGGTACGGGAACCAGACCCCGCCCCGGGTAATAGGCTAGGCTCAGTGGTTGGCTGCATTTCCCACTACGCGGTAGGGAGTGAGCCTGAAGCCCGTCTTCCGTGACCTCTCGTCATACCATCGCTGAGCTAATGTAATGGGACTGGACGCTTCCATGACATGGAAAGTTTCGCTTACTTATTCTTTGCCCTTCGCTCCGAAGAAACTTGGACGGCTCATACTGTACAGAGAGAGAGGCAGAGCTATGATTGGCACCAGGGACCTATACCTTGAATAGGACGGCTCATACTGTACAACAAAAGGGAGAGAGGCAGAGCTACTGTCTTCAGTTCTTGGTGCTTGGGCACAGTCACACAGCCTCTGCTCTTGGTGCTCGACCGAGAAAGAGGAAAGCCGACTCGACGAAGCACTCCGGTCCTATGGCATCCGTTCCATTCACTATAGCTGACGCATACCTTACCCCGGTGAGCGAACGAGAGACCAATCCACTATTCATTCAGAGCCTAAGAGAACCCCGTTAACAAGAGAGGGACGTCGGTGACGGGGCTAAGGAAACGACGTAGCGGAAGCTCGGGTGAGCAAGAAGTAGGAGGGGGACTTTTAGCAATGCCATAATGAGAGAGAGTTCATGAGCGAAGGAGGAGATGGTCAGATAGTCTGGTCTGGCTCGGGTACGGAAGGAAAGCCGACTCAGTGAACAGCTTCGTCAAGCTATGCGCGGCAGAAAGATCATAGTGGAACGAGCCCACCTATGAAAGAATGAGCAGTCGGAGAGCTCGGCATCGGAAGCGAAGTGCGGAGCCTTTTTGGGGTCTTGAAAAACACTGGAAAATGAATCATATAATAAGTATAAATCTACTAAGAGTACTGTTCGAAAAGCGACCCCTCTTGCTTGGACAGCTGGTGCGCCAGCCAATTCACTCTTTCTTTACAGTAGATTCATTCGGGTTAGAATCCTAAAAAGTTGGACAAATCGACCAATCTCGAAATGCTGTTTTGAAGCCCCTCGTCAAATTGTCTCCAAATTGTCTCGAAATGCCATTTTTCAACATGTTGCATCAAAAGAGGTGTTAAATTTCGAAATGCGGAAGTTCATAAGGTATTTCAAAGTGTTGCATCAAAAGATGGGTTTGCGGAAGCTATCTTTTTTCAGAGTCAATGTCTTGCTTCACAAGAGGTGTTCAGTCCTCGAAATGCTGTTTTCAACATCCTTTTCAAGCACTCCCTCGTGAAATCAATAGAATCCCCCCGAGGGGGAGAAAGGGGGGTCACGATCCATTTCAGAAGGACTCGTGAAAACAAGTGAAAACAAGGGCTTGCCCGATTTGAAGCTCAAAATCAGCCGTCAAAAAAACCCATTTTCAAGTCCATTTTCAAGTCCTTGACTTTGCAGAAGGTAGATCATCGGAGAAAGTATATAGATTGTGCCATTAATGCCGAAGAACTTATTGACCAATGGATGCAAGATATGCAGTTTGCCATTGTCAATATAGAATTCGACAATCGAAATGCTCAAGTGCAATAATTCTCTAAAAGGAAAGATTAAGCGAAGATTCGATAAGGGAGATCGGGTGAGGTTCAATAAATTAGTCAATTAGTCATGGTCTGGCAATCCTTTCATTTCAATCCTAAGAGAAGGCTTGAAATCGTTCACGTGCGGCACGGCCCGGCTTTTCTCCTTAGATCGCAAGGAAGCGGATCGATGGGAAAGATTTTGTACACTTGAGTACCAATCAAGGGCAAATACAACATGCATGGGTGAGTACCAAGGATTGTAGACGACATGGGAGTGGAGGTAGCGTGAGCAGGAATGTCTCTGCTAATGTGGTTGGATCAGACAGAGGACAGAGTCAGTGGTTGGATCTCTCTCACAGACGTAATCATCAGTCGTTGGAATTGGATCAGATCAGAGGACAATGCATGCGGTTGTCATACCTAGCCTAAGTGAGTGAGCAGGCGAGATTATGCCTAGGTGAGTGAGCACAGTCGAGATTGAAGTTAGCCTGGAGAACTGTAGCAGCGGAGTCTGACTCCCAAGTGTTTCGGGAGTGTGTGGAAGCGGAGTCTTAAGCCTCGGGAACCAATCTGAGGAGCAGTGGTCTATCCATGTGGGGATGCGGAGTGCGAGACCAAGTGGGGAGACCGATTGGAGATGTCAGGCTAAGCGTAACCTGGAGTGGAGTAACCCAAGGAAAGACGGCACGGCTACTGTACGGACTGTTGAGTGCTCAACTAAGGGTGGGCAGGGCGAATATCGTAACTACAGTTAGGGGTGAGGCCCACGCGACTAGAACTGGAGTGTGATGCCTACGATTGTGTCATTGGCGATGGATAAATTTTATTGGACGTTACCCTAGGATTGTTAAGAAAGGAGGAGTGCGTACTGGTAAGTTGAGAAAGGAGTAATTCCTAGCTATGAGTGGACCCTCCCCGCTATGATAAAGAAGGATAATTGAGGAGAGTGGTGCTGGATGTGACCGACTACGAGCCCTCTCGATCGAGTAACTGACACATGCCATTATGAATGAGGCCTACCACCGAGTAAATGGCGAAAGCCATTTATGAGGCCTACCATATAATATAATAATGTGAAGATTAAGGAATGCAAGAATTACTTGATTGATGAAGGGTGTAATTTTTTGTTATTGTATTTTTCTCACTGGAGCAAGAAAAAAATGCCTTCCTTCAGGAAAGCAGGGACAAGAACTCAAGCAAAAGCAAGAAGCAACTGGACCTTCTACGACTTTGACCGCTGGGTGATATTTCATTTCTCTTTGGCTTAGCCGGGGAGAGGCGAAGGGATGAAAGCTGCCAATATAGCTTCAGTGGATTCAATAGCAGCCTATTCTGTCCATCTCTGCCTGCCCATCTGGGAAGGAGTTAGAACTGGTTGAAATGTCTCTACCCGATTCGCCATTTTCCCAGGTGCCCAAGGCATTCTCAATTCTCCTTTCAAGGTGCCTCTACTCCATTCTTTCGGAATGGTATGTAGGCCTTCCTCAATAAATCCCCTATGCTCACTTCGTTCAGTTTGGAAAAGGAAGTGATCGCAAGAAAGACGGTGGAAGGACAGAATTCAAAGAAAGTTGAAAAAATCCTACGCCCAAGCAGGGGATTCGATAAGAGCCTATTCGTTCGGGCTTGAGAAAGATAATATCAAGAATCGTCAGAACTCAAGCCCAAGAAAGTAACTGAGACAAGCCAAATCCTTCATCTCAAATTGCTGCCCCGAAAGTAGAATGTGGGCCTTTTGCCATTGGTAAGAAAGCTGTTTGCATGGCTATAGTGGAGCCGAGGATTGCTGGGGATAGAGCTAAACGCCGAGGGCGCGGTTGGTTGGCGGCCCGCACAATCAGGTCTTGTTGTTCCGCGAGCCAGAACCGGAAATAATTCAGGCTATGTGAGTCGTCCAAGAGTAGCCTATAGCCCTGCCAGCAAGGCAACTAAGCCTTCGCTTAAAGATTCTATTCTAGAGTAAGTTTACTTGAGAAGGCTTTTTTTTTCTACTAGTTGATGGATGAGATGATGCAAGTCGTGCAGGGGGAAAGGGAAGGCAGAGGTAGTACTTCAAATGGCGAAGAGAGGCGGCTCGGCAGGGAAGGAATGGGAAAACATTTCTTTTACATAGAGCTCTTAAGCAAAAATAGTTACAGGATCTGTTTAGTACTTTAGGTGCTTCTGTTGCGTATAATGTAAATCCCGTAGCGGATCAATTCCAACGAGCCTTTCAAACTAGTACTTTTTGTAATCGACGCGTCTGTCCCTTCCTCTCTGAAGAAGAAAGAGTTCATTCATATTCGATCTTAGACGATTTTAGAGAAGGGGTCGTTATTCGTGGTGTTGAATTTGTATTGAACGCATGGCGTAATCGGTTCAGTCAGATAAGATAGTGGACAACGGATTGCTGAGTTGAATGATGATGACTGGTGATTGTTCTTGAGCCACTGCAGAACGAGTTCTTGGCGTGGAAGTCCCAGCAGCTTGAGTGGCTCTCAGAATGGGGGAAATCCGGTCTAGGTAATTGTTGACGGGTTCAATGAAGCTGTCCCAATGCCACCGCCACCAAGTTCTGAACTCAGGTTCTTCCAGAAAGGATACTCGACTGAAAGAACTCAACAAGAAGCTCGATGGAAAGAAAGAAGTGAACAGAAGGTTCCGAAGGAAAAAGTCATTATGGAACGAAAGTAAGAACAACTTCCATCTGACCGCTTTCACGCTTCCTGAATCCAGCCGGTGAATCTAATATGAATAGTTCGCCAGGGGGAATTTTATCTTCAGGTAAGGTGCGCGTCTAAGAGAGAATAGAATGAAAGATGTTGAAGATTTTTGATGAACGAAAAGAAAAGAATTTCAAAAACTAGGGTTAGGTTCTGAAAGAAGCAGAAAAGAGTGAAATTGGTCAGCAGAATGTGGGGCTAGACTGACGCTCGATTGCTCAGCTTCATGTCTTCTTTTCTCTGAAGAGAAGCAAGAAGGTAGGTGGCTTGGGAGTCTTGTCTTTAGACGTCCCGGAACGGGGTACTGGCAAGTTCGGCTCCATACCCTGTAGAGTAAGAGAGGTTCTAACCTTGTGACGGAAGTCCTAGCCAAGACGGGGAGACCTTGAGCCTAACAAATTGAGAATGAAAAAGAAAGAACATCTTATTGATAACGGCCGCTCGGGAAACGAGCTTACTCTTTTGAATTGGTCGTAGGAGCCTCTTTCTCCAACCAGTAAGCAGCGTTCCCGATTCCCATCACCTAGCCGCCAACCGGCTGGTAGGGGTGTGGAGGACGGCGGGCCTTGACTTGGAGGCTATGCCGCCGCAAGGCTGGCTAATACGTCCGGGGTATGTTTGGACTAATAAGCATGACGAGGCGGGGCGGCGAAGAGTCCGGGTTCAGAGCGATTCGACTTGGTGTGTCTAAGGTGTCTACCCGGTTACCCTGAGCCTAGCCTGAGGTCTTGTCAGAGACTCGCTCTGTCGTATCCACGAAAAGAATCCTAGAAGAAGAAAGGGCATCAAAGCCCGCTCCCTCAGGTACCTTTTCTATTCCCGCACCGCTTCTCACAGCCGATGCCTGTACCTCCTCAGGCTCCGATGATCTCTTTAAAGTTTTCCTCCTTCTGCCGAGGAGGTCGGACACCCGAAAAGGTCTCCTCTGCCCCCTTGGCGTGAACTGCCTCAATAGTTGTTTACTCAATAGCGATCGAAAGAAAAAAGCCTGGATAAGGGAATGGATGGTACAAAGATGAAGGGTCTTGTCTTTTAAGGCGGTGTACCATGCCGGAAACTTGACTACATAAGAAGATTAGTCCTGGTTCGGGTAAGAAAGATGTCAGTGCTGAGCTAACCCGAGGCATAAATCCCTTGATGAAGGGCAGTCCCTTGGCCGTTCATTCGTCTCTCAACAGTTTCTTCAAGGGGCGTAGCCCACATATGGTGGAGAGCGGCTGGCTGCTTCAAAGAGGTAGGGAGTCCCTCTGTGCTGCGAGTCAGGTGGCCTCGTTCATTCGTCTCTCGCAGAAGGTGAGTGGAAAGGAGGGCGCTTGGGTAAGCGGAAGAGTGACCACAATTCCTTTTGGAGGAGGGTTGGTTTGCCTGGGTAAGAAGAAAGGTCCACAGGGGAAGCTGGAAGCTCCGGCAAACCCGGTTACATTCTCCCTTTCGCTAGAGTACCCATCAAAAGAAAGAAAAAAGCTTTCTCGTCTCATTATTTTGTGTTCTAAATATACGAATTTGATGTCCCGTGTTTTCTTTTCGTTCAAATTCGCACTTCTACAGAATCAATTCGATCTTAGACGATCAAAGGTTACCGACTCGTACGGCCTCGCAAGGCAACTATTGTAGAGCACATTGGGCCTGCCGCTTTCTCAATCGAAGAAACTGTTGAGAGATGAATGGAATGAACGATTGATTTTATTACGATATTTCTCGAGAAAGATTCAAATAGCGCTCCTCAAAGCTGCTTTTCTCGCATTCCCGCCTGTCTTTATTGCTTGCGTTTCGCATTCTCTTCCTTCCCTCTCCTTTCAGCCTTTGACTTAGACCTTCCTTTGAGAGATTTGGACCCTAGGGGCATATCGTAAGCGGGAATCCTACTAAAAGTGGTATTGATGGGTCAAACCATTAGAATTAGAGCGGCCCGCCTTTACTTTAAAAAAAACGCGTTCTAGCGGCTTTTCCGTTAGTTTTTGGACCTGCTTTTCCCTAAGCAATTCTTGTAATCCTTCTCTCGCAGCCCCTTTCACCTTCTTTGCTCGGGCCTCTCAGTTCTCCCAGCGAAGAATAGATGAGAATGTTTTGCCCAGAAGTCATTCCAAGACCGTTCGCCATCTACTAGTGATGGAAAGCCTTCAGTTGAAACATTCAGGAAAAGCTGATTGGCGGCACCAGACTATTCTATTCAGTGACAGCTTCTGATGAAGCGAAACTAAAATCCTATCTATTGAGAGGCCAAGGCCTCCAGAAAGACCTGCGCCATCAACATCTTCTAGTTTTCACTCTGCTAGATCATCTATAGCGGGTCAAGCCCTTCAGCCCTTAGGGAAAACTTGAGAGCTATTCTCTTTTCTTTCTCTGGGAAACCCGTAGTCTTTTGATTGGCTTTCCGGGGTGGGGTCCCTAAACAATTGCATAAACAGTGGTGGAGCGCCCACTTTATGGGATCTGGGCAACCGCAACCTGCCCAATATGATCTGCCTAAGCACTAAGAGAGACATCATGTGCGGGAGTGAACAATCAACCCTGAGGCAAGGTACCCTTAAGATACCGGAATATCCACTTCGCTAGTGAAAGGCGAGTGGTATGATTCTACAGGCTAGGTTTGGAACCCTCATTTCTCCTCTAGGCTAGAGACCTACTCTTCTCCTTACTCTGATAGGTAGGCCCCGACTCTTTCAAGAAAGATCGTTAACATCCGCCACTGAATGCGGATGATTTGACTTTCTCTTTATTAAGATACGGATACTCTTAAGCCCTCAACCTCAAAGTAAGAAATGGTAGGAGCACAACTCCCTTTTGACATCATCTGCTCCGGTCAAATTTGATCATCTATGGCAGAAAGCGACTCCTCAGTTGTGGAAAAAGATCCCGCGAGGGCAGATCCTTTAAACGATTATGGGGGTAGGTGATTCGGCTACATCAACTACTAAAGCATCTGACTCAGTGGTCACATAGGGTCCAGCAACGGAAACCGATGACGTGATGATATCCATTTTCTCGCCTAAAGTCTCCGGTTCCGGGATAGCGTACTCTCCAACAGTGGAAAATGTAACAAAAGACGCTTTTTCGAATAGGAGCTAGCAGCACTCGATGAAACGAAAGGAGTTGTCTCGTCTTCTGCGACAGAAGTTTGATTATATATCATCGTCCGCAGCGGAAATTGGATCATCTAAAGTACCCGATGGGGTGTGCCTAGTTATGGGAAAAGCCCCCCCTAAAGGTCAAAGAAAGGGGAAGGAAAGACAGATCAGTACCACCCCTCGCTTCCTATTCTAAAAGAATCTTCTATTGGCTTAACAAACATTCTTGTCCCGAATCGCTTGCACGAAGCATATGGAATTGGATCAAAAAAGGGTATGGCGGTTGGGCCTTATTCATTCAGATATGGGTCCTGACTCAGCGGGACTCGTCGGCACCAGACTGTAGGGAGGAGGGAAAGATCTGTACTACTTGCCAACGGGTATTCGTACTCTCTTTATGGAGGGGTCTCCCGTGTGACCTCGGTGAAAAAGGGCTCAAACCTCTTTTTACACAACAGGAGCTGTAGATGAGACTGAGTAAGTTATAGTCAGTTATAGCAGTTTTCACCAAAAGAGGTTGTTTCAGCGCGAACTCTTGTTCATCCTCTGACTAAGCAACGGAAAGCAATTCAATGGCAACTTGAAGCAGAATGTCTGGCCTCCCGGCAAAGACCCTTCCCGCTAAATCGTCTGCGCTATCTACCCTTCCTCGAAATCTTTGACCTATTCTCTACGACCCCCTTTTTCCTTTAGTTAGGGATCGGGTAACATATTCAGGAAATCCTCATCTTTCCACATTCTTTTAGAAAACTCTTCTCTAGACTAGGATTTCACCTGGCTAATAGAACTTTTCTAGGCAAGACTAGGCTAGGCTTCCCCGCTACCCAGGAACAACAAAAACTGAGGTATCTATGCCATACCAAAACCAAAGGTACTTGATCTAGGTTTTGGGTGGTACCAATTGGTCTGATTCAGCACCATCAGCTGTCTCATCTACAGCAGCTGGATAAAGGGACATAATCTTCTTCAGTGGCAACAGCAGTATCAAAAACCAATCCAACGACAACATCCGACGGGGCGGCGACTCTCCTTTTTCTTTCTTCTCTTCTAGTTGCAGTGCTAGATCCTTTTCATATTAACGGATATAATGATTATTGCCCTTGCCGAGAATAACCCACTACGGGTCTTTTTGGCTATCCTTTTGGCCTCCAGGCTTCAGTTTCCCCTTCCTTAAGCTCCTATGATGCATTTGCTTAGTCTTATCTTCAACTCCAGCAGATCAACTCCTGGCAAATTGAGAAAGAGTAACCTTTCGCTGCCTCTTTTCCTTTGGTCGTAAGAGCGTAAACTGACCTTCCTCTTACTAATCATAAGGCACTGACTTCTTTGCCTCATTTTCCCGCATCAAAAGACAGATCTTAGTCATATACTATTTTCTTTCTTTCATTCCTTCAGTGATCTTCATAATGAGGGATTTCCTATCTCATCTTGTAGAGTGAGACCAGCGAATAAGGAAAAAGGGTCCAAACTCTCCCTTGGCTCTTTAAAATTACATAGGAAGAGAGCTTCCCGAAACCATTGCTCAGCAAGCATCCCTATGTCTCGCACTCAAGCTAAGGACTTAGTACGGTTTACCGAGCCAGCGCTTTAAGAACAAGAGTGACAGTGGTATCAGCTATTTCTACCAGACCTGCTTTCAGTTCATTTCCTATTGAGTCAGATCTGGGATTAGTTTCAAAATGAATCTCATCCGTGAAAAAAAAGAAATGAATTGATAGAGTCAGATTCATACTTAATCTATCCCACTAGCTACAGCTTGCATTCGATTTTTCTTTCAGAACCCATTTCATTTAATGCCCAAGGAAAGAACCACGGAAAAGAGAGATCTCGACAATAAGTTCTACCCCCATTACAGATAATCTTCTCTATATCTTATAGCCGCACCCACCTCTCTTACTAGCCTGGAGATAGAATTCCCTACCGGGGAAGAAGGGAAGGTGTAAGGGGAGACAGAGGCAGTTGTCTGGACGACCTAGCCAATCGTTCTCTTAGTAGGCTATTATCCATAGCTCTTCGCTTTACCTAAGTTTCGGCTTTGTTAGGAAGAATTGTTAACAAGTCTACGAGCTTCTGGGGCATGCCGCGCCGCTTCCTTGAGTTTAAGCCCCGGTTTCCATGTTTGGCGCTACGTCCCCCTAAGGTCACTCCGGCCGGGCACCTTACACCTATATCTTTCTAATAGAGGTCTACCTTTCGTTGTAACAACCTTTCGTATAGAGACCTGATCCTCTTCCCGGGCGGATTTCTTTGTGCTCTCCCATGACATCGCCATCCTTGCCTTTCGAACTGAACTAGATACTCTACCCGCTACTTAAGTAGATGTTTTACTACCTTCTTCTTTCAAGCGGATTCCTTCTTTCGTCAGCTTTACGTCCCTTCAACAGAATCTGCTGTTAAGTCTTTCTTTGGCGGGCACGCTGTCCTTGATTCAAGAGGTTGCGGGCAGGGGAAGGTAATCTTTATTGTTTTAGTTAGCCAGAAGTCCATAAGGACTAGTCATTACTATAGACCGGAGAAGTCTTCCGAGAGTTTCAAACGGGTCTTTCAATAGGCCCAGCGATTGGCGCTTTTTCTTCGATGGGATTCGGAAAGCCTTGTATGCTGACTTGCTTCCCGTGATGTGACTTTCGATTTCGATGTCTAAGAAGAGAGGAGGACAGTGTAATTTTGTATGACCTCGAAAAAAAAGACTACCGAAAGGTATGAGATTACTATAAACCCCCAGATAGTCTTCTCTCTCGTATCCTAACTTTGCCCGATCCTACCCTAATCTTGAGTGTTGAACCATAGGTTCGGTACAAGAGGAATCCTTCTTAGACTCGGTTCGCCGTCAGTTTGCAAACCCCAGGAAGTTAGTCAAAATAGAGAACCTAGAACGCCTTGGTAAATCAGACTTATGCGCAGCTCCCCTCGGGATAAGCCGTTATTCTTTCATAAGCAAATGTGGCAACCTGGTGGTATAGTGAGCTCTCTCTCTGGATTAAGCTTCAGTCATTGATAGAGAGGAATCACCTAGCCTAGCATTAGACTAAACTAGCTAGCCCTCCTTGGGCAGATTGCTTTTCATAGCGTAGTTTCGTAGCTTTGCTCCGGGAAGGAGACTTGCCTTATCAGATGCGGGATTACCTGTTGATGCAGAAGCGGTAGATGAGGTCTTTTCTTCCTGTTAGAGAATGAGTTGCTGAAGAATGAGTTGTTAGCCTTACAGAATGCGCTGCACATCTATCATTCTATTATAGTAATGTCGGCTCCCCCGCTGTTGGTGGTTTAGTTGTAGTAAGGGCGGTAGGATTAAGATTAGGAGATTGATTGAGTGAAGTAGGGTTCGATGAAATATTAAATAGAAGTAGGACATCCAATCTAAAGGAAAGTATGCCAGAACTCGTAGCCTTGTTGAAAGAGTCTCCTCTTAGGGGACAATAAGGAGGAGACTCTTTCTTGTCTTTCTTCGGATGTTGGGATCCGTCCTAAAGGAATTTCCCTTGCACCGGGATCCTACTTCTATCTCATCAGAAGCAGGCGCATAGGCTATAGAATATAGAATCCCACCTTCCACTCTATCAGCTACTGTGCCTAATTTTGAGCTTTTTGGTCATAGGTTACCAGTTTTCGGAGCTCACTTTGCAGGTCAGAACTATCGGAGAAAGATTCTTTATTTAGACGAAAAGTGTGCCGGTGCCATTACCCCCCAAAAAACCCTACATTAGCGGTTCGGGTGGAATCAGACATAAACCAAGTCCAAGAAGACCGAGGGGGCCTTGGGGAGAAGGTAGCGCACTAATTCTATCTTCCTTTCCTGCTACTAGGGAAGCGCGTGCTACTGCTACCACTTTTGCACCTGCTCCTCCTATTATAGTTTAATAAACTCCTACGCCTGGAACTCCTCTTTCTTTACCGCATTTCTTCCTTCTGCAAGAGCTACTGCAAGAGTAATGTTCACTGCTCCTGCACCTTCAACTCCAACAGGAACTTCCGCATCTCTATTCGCATCTTCCTCATATGTAGTCTCTACGCTTGAAAAAAAAAAAAAAGAATGAAATGAAAGAATCCGACTAGCAGATCTCTCTTCTTCGTCCTCGCTAGCACCAGACTGAGTAGAGGTCCCCGGAGCTCCCCTCATCCACCAATTCAGTAGGAAAAGAAGGAAGTAATGCCTGCCGCTCTTGAATGAGAGAAGTGAGGTGCGAACGAGGCAATGTGGATTGGATGCTTCTGCCCTCCTCCCTTCCAGAACTAGATAGCCATTGGAATGCCGATAGCAAATGCCATATTCGATAGCAGGAGGCGATAGCAGGAATGCAGCTGCCATACTAGATAGCTCTATCGTTGGACTGCAGCAGCCAAGTAATCGTTGGAATGAAGTTGCCAAGTAGTAGCAGTCATGTCATATAGTATTAGTCCTACACTTGTCTAGCTCTCTTACTCAGCTATAGCAATAGGATAGGGAAGCATCACTCTTCTCCAACTATGCTATGTAAGCTTGCCAATCCCGGTATGCTATGTAAGCTTGCCAATCCCAGATAGGAAAGCAGACCTCCTCACGAAATAGATAGGGGAGGAGGAGAAGCAATAGGGAATGGAATCATTCTTGTGCAGTCATCAAAGCCAGGAAAGAATAGGTAGAACCTTTGTGAGAGAGATGAGAAGCAAAGGAAAGCGAGCCTCATAGGATCGATCGGTTCAGCCACTCCACTAGAAAGACCACGGAGAATGCGACTGTAGAACGGACAAAGAGTACTGTAGAACTGATGAACGGAGAAAGGGATAGTACGGCGAACTATGGGAACACTTTGTTAGCGTAGTTCGGCACCTACTTCGGCGTCAAAGCACTTCCAACCGAAAGTAGGGTTTCTTTGGTCGTGAGCGCTAGTTCGAGGGCAAGTAGCGAAGGAAAGTTAGACCGAAGAATAGTAGGAGTGGGCAGGCAATGCTTTCTTCGGGAATGGAAGCACGAGAGGGTCTGTCTTCGCAACCGTACGTGGCGAAAGGAGGATTCGGTCACTAGTTGGTCCACGAAGTCTACCCTGGGTGAATGCAGTCAAAGGTGCAGAGCAGGGGAAAACTTGACGCGGATCAGTGAGGCCTAGACTTACAGGAGCGAGAACTATGTAGAGTAGATCCGTGAAGTAGAGCGAGACATGACGTGCTATCCCCACCCACAAGAGAGGAAGCCAATCCGACAAGAGCAAGAGATCAAGGTGCTCACCAGTCGAAGCACAGATCAAAGGCTCTATTGCTATTGAAGTGAGACGTGCGCGGTGTAGAACCAAGAAGTGTGGAGCGACTACTTTTTGACCCAGTGACGCAAGAGAGGAGCGGGAGGGGAAGACTTGAATAAGGAGCTGATGGGGGTGCTAAGGTACTTTTTTCTAGTTTCAGTTCGACTAGCGTAGGTTCCTTCTCACTAACTTTGGTCTACCCTCATGTCTCTTCTTTCTTTTCTCTCCCGTAAAGAGTTCATATCTTTGGGGCAATATATATTTAGGAATCTCCTCCAACCTAAAACTAAAATAAGTTCTTCAAATAGTGAATGGGAGACTCGACGAGGGAGGTTGAAGCTTGAGAATTGGGGGTGGATGCTCCTTATTAAGTAAGGGATGAGGATGAGGATCGGAAGGGCGCTTTCTAGTGTTTTTTCGCATCAGAAAGAGAGGCTTTGGCCCAGCCATAATGAGATCAATCACGAGTCTTCGCTACAGAAGATTCCTAAGTCGTAGCTTGAAAGTAAACCAGAAATGGAACCACGGCCCGGATCTAGAAATGAGGCTAGAGCTACAATCCTCCACTTGGAGATTGGCTTTCTCGGGGAATATTGAAGGCTGTGTCGACCCCCCTTTGATTAATCAATCGATGGGACAAGAATCACAGAAATTCATTCCCAGGAGTCTCCTTTGAAGCAGACGCCTCTGCTACATTTATATTTGATAAAGCAGGGAGCGAGACGAGAAAGTAGCTATATTAAGTTGAGACGAGAAAGTAGCTATATTAAGTTCTAAGACGTTAGGACCTTTAGTTAGATTATGCAGCTTGCCTTTGTTATATATATATTCTATCTCCGCCTAAGTCAGGCTTTCTTTCTTTAGCGCATTCATTAAGAGAATAAGAATATCAGTTCGCTCCCACCAGGAAGAGTTCACCCGGGAAGAGTCTCTCCAGTACCGGTTGAGTTAATACTTTCCGACACAAGTTCAAGTACCAGTTCCAGTTAATAGGTATATTTCCCTTAGCACAAGTAACTCCAGTACCCCCACGACACCAGTTCGAGTAAGAGTTTAGCCAATTCCAGTGGTTGCAGCTCCAACAGGAGTAGTAGCAGTCTTGGCGGGAACTGTTCAACCAGTAGTACTACGTACTCGCTCCAGTAGTTCCATTAGCACCTGTTCCAGGGGCCTCGTGGGCCCTCTTTATTTAGTAAAAACCTGACTTAAGGACCCCAGTTTCAGTTAGCGCTTGGTTTTTATATTCATCTTATGCCGTTGAGGCAGGCCTGAACCCATCTCTCTCTTTTTCCTTTATTGCTATTGTGAATAAAGAATTTCTTTTTTTTAGCACCCGTGGTGAAAGGTAATCAAAAGAGTTTACTTTCCGTCGTTTTCGTAAAGCATAGATCGCTCTTTCGTTAATGATGTTCTAGCCGAAAGGACTATTCTGGGGCATCCCCTTCCCCAGCTTTGAGTGAAGTTCCCATTGAGTCAGATTTTGCTAATATGGGCATTAGGGGATCCCTTTAATACTTAATATTTTGATATACATATTGGCAGTTCAGTTCCTATAGCATCTGATTGTGGGCATCTTTATTCTAGTCTCCTGCTCGTACATTAACAAGGGAAAGTTGTCCTTAAAAGAGCCAAGTCAGTATACTTGCCTTCTTTCACAACCGGGTCTGTAACAGCTTCTTCTATTCCTCAAGCAAGGCATTCAATAGCAACTGGCATCCTTTCCTTTTCTACGTCATTCTTTCTTTAATTTAATAAGTCAATTTCCCACGGTCAAGCCTAGGAGAGCTCCTAGTCCGACAAGACTAGCAAACATGCTATCACAGAAAGAAGCTCAACCGAACCGAAGGAATAGGGGTTAAGAGACTCGGTTAACAGCTACTCAACCGAAGCTAAGAAGGAAAGGCTGCACCAGAAGAAGATGCTTGACCGAGAGAGTTTCACTCAGTCTTTCTATTAACCGGGAATACGGAAAAAGGGTAATCCGCTATACGGGGACAGAGAGGCAAGCGAAGCGCTTTTTTGAATCTCAATCAATGGGCGTACCCCTCCCTTTATTAAAGATTAAGAAGACTATCGGGAAAAGCAAAAAAAGAATAAAGAGAATTGGGATAGGTCAGTCTCCGTCTAACGTCTAAAAAGGAGTCTCAGTAGCAGGCGCCAAAAGAGAATAGGGATCGGGTTTAGGGTCACAAACTGAATCAGGAACAGCTACTCTTCAAGCCTATTTTCCTGCAGCTGATTTAACCGAACCCGGAAGATGCGCTATAAGTCGAAGTTATAGATTGAACCTTTCGTGAAGGACATGGGACTGAGTTTACCACCTCATAAGGAGAAGCTTTCTTCCTCGGATTGATGTGGGGCAGATGATGCCAGTTATCATTCATCGATATTTGGTCGTTAAAGAAAGGTTGATCTAATTCTTTGTTTAGCATTCGTTCCCCAGACGTAGTGCATTCTAAGATTATTTAAACCGCTCTTTGCTATAAAGGCCGATTAAACTGTATAAAAGAGGGCAAGCGCACCAAGTCTTCCCACAGATAGAGTAAGAGAGCCAGGGACACGTGCAGATGAATTGCAAGATGCGTCGAATTATATCATTCAGGACGAGTAACTGGAACGTATGCTACGATTCCAACCCGGCAGAAGTAGATCGGAAGTTTCCTCTTAAAGGTAGCCTTTGCTAAGTAAGAGTAAGTAAGTAAACAGATCAGGTCTAGCGGGCAAACGCGGGTGTAACGATAGAGCGCTTTAGTTTACGATTCTATTCAAACAGGCTATTACCCTTATTAAGTCAATCCCTCGTAGGGCACGAACGGTATAAGACAAAGAAACCCCCTCTCTTCCTATTCTAAAAGACTCTTGGCTTAAAAGCAATTCGGGACAAGAATGTTTGTTAAGCCCGGCGATGACTCGGGAAGAGTCATCCTTTAGACTCATTCTCCTATCGGAGGAAGATGCCGGCCTGTAGGCAGTTTAGGGGCTTCACTGAAACCTCTCTTTGCTTTGATGAAGAAATCTATCAAGAAGGATGACTAGGACTAGCCTTTATTGGCTTTGTTTCTAGGATCGGAATACAACTCAAACCAAGTGAGCGGCTCGGGATAGAAAGGTTCCAAGAGCTTAGTGGAAAGGTAAAGTGCGAAGCGCTAGTTCCATGCCTTCTACTTAGGAAAGCCCTCAATCTTCAAGCCCCTTTACTAGGTTGGGGCCCGATGAATCTTCTATCAGGTTTGATTTCGACCCTGATGAACCTGGCACCTCTCTTGCAGAAAGCCAGAAAGAAGAAGCTAAGGAAAAGGCATTGGATGGGATGACTCTATCTATGGGCCGCCACTCAATTTCAAAGGTGAGTAGCGTAGACACTTGACCGATAGGTTGCGGAGCGTGAAGCCAAAGACATTACAAGTACTAAAATGACAAGCAGAAGTAGGAGCGATAGCCACATACTATGATTATGAATAAAAGGCCCTAGCCAACCCCAGTCAAGGGTAGGCGGAAGAAGGGGTATTCTACTCAAAGACCGGTCGGAAAGGGAAAATTCTATCCTGCCTGATTGATCACCGGCGTCGAATGCAATCTTTTAAGCATAGCCTCCTCGATTACCGGCATAGAATGGATGAGCGCTTATAAGTTCCCACTATCGAATCATCTCATTTCCTATTCCGGGCATTGAAAGCTGAAATCAAAAGACATCAAGGCCTAAGTCAGACCAATGATGATCTTCTCTTAAAATAGCAAGAATATCTGGTGGAGGACTCTGCACCCAGTAAGGTCGACACAGTCAGTCAGGAAGATGCTTTCCCACCCAATCGGCCGAAGCATTGGCTAATCTGTTCACCCTTTATACCGACCAGCTGTGGTAGGACATCAGGAGTTGCTGCACATCGCTAACAATAGGCCTCAGACTGCGATCTGTAGACGACTTTTGACTATGAAAAGCTTTCAAGACCTGAGATGATTTTCATACATACAAAGAGAAGATAGCTGTAGAGAAAAAGCCAGGAAAGAGTCCGCCCTTTCCTAAGTGTAAGTGCATGAGCCTCCGCCATGTCCACCGAAAAAAGGGCGTAAATAGACCCTATTCCAGTTATGAGTAGCCCAGTCAGATCTATACCCACCACTCCAATGTTTTCTTTGTGATAACCTGGTTAGAGAACCGCATCAACATGAATCTTAAAAGAACCCATCTCAAGCGGATGCCAATTCAGCTCAACTTCTCGACTAGATCGAAAGGGCAGCGGGTACTTCGACTGCCTTGTATCAGGTGAAGAGAGGGGGGTGGTAGGCTTAGTAGGGCTCGAACCTACAATATTACCGTTATGAGCGGTACGTTTCAACCAATTAAACTATAAGCCCTTACGGATCTCTACATGCAATTCGCTCACTTAGGGAAGAGCGGATGGAAAGAGGAAAAAGAGAAGAACGAAGCCCTACATCGGTGTCTGCCGGGGTATTGAGAATGTGGTATTGCTTTACCCGGTCTCAGTCTCAGTAGGAAAAGAACAAACCTTGCTCCTTCTATGAGTTGAGAAGTCTCCGGGGAAGTCCCCTATAAGGCTAGTCTCCCCTTCCACTCTTCTCTCAATGTCAGTACTTGGGGATCGGGTACAGCGAGATCACTTTTCAGCTTCTTAGTCTGCTATGCATGAAAGCAAGGAGGAGAAGCTCTCTTTCTTCCTCGGGAATCCGGTATGTGAAATATTTGTATACAAGGGTTCACATGTAGAGATGCCCTACCCATAGAGGAAGAAGTTGGTAGCGGACAAGTCATTCAGCAATGAAACTTCCATGGCGTAGATTGACCTTTCAAGAATCTGTCTTGAAGAGTGAGATCCTTATTGCATAGATAAGGTGCCTATCTCTACACGTCCACAATGAGATCAGAAAAGCAAAGCAAACGAAGCATGCCCAAAAGTAAACCGGGAAATGTACTCAATAGATTGCTATTCATTCCTGGCTCTGGGCCATCCTTGGGCATTATCCGTTGAGTGCTCTTCAAACCTGAGATTTCAACCGAAAAAGCTCCTTAACAGGGTTCGATATCGCCTAAATGACAAAGGAAGCAGCCCTTTCTATATTATATGTGCAGGCTCGCGATAAAGTCTTTGGGAGACTCATTCAAGACTATTCCTTTACTTCTTTTCCTTTAGTCGGGAAGGAGCTGCTTGACGGCTTTCACGAAACTTCCTCCCTAGGCCTAGTGCAGAGGGAGGGGAGACCTATCGTGTACTTTATGATAGTGTAACCAAAAATCAGACCCAGTAAGAGTTCCTGGAGAAGAAGAGCTCAAGGCTCAGTACTAATGGATTGTGTAGATCCTAGGGTTTCATACAATGAGTTAGTACAGGGAGAGATTGAATACGACGCCGATAGTGGTCGCCCTATCTATTCTATTAAGGCTGCTCTTCCTGCTGTCTTGGAAAGTGCCTGGCCGGTTAAAAGGGAGATTAGCAGGTTAGAGAAAGAAGTATTGAAGGAGAAAGAAGTATTGACTCGACTTGGAAGGTTAGGTCTAGCTCTGCTGCTCTTGCTTGCCCCGGACCTGACTACCTCTCTTTAATAGGAATTGCTACCTTGCTAGCTTAAGTTTAGCTCTGCTTGCTAGGGTGGCTAGTGCTCGATAGTGAAGGGAAAGCGGAGAAGTGGTCCTCTCTTGGGAGGAAGAAGAGATAGAAGAGATCGATAGCGTACACCTCCCTCTCTGACCCCTAATCTGGATGGAGTAGCTGAAGAATGGATTTGAATTGCCCACTGTTCTATTGAAGAATTGCATTAAGACCTAGCCTCAGAACCCACGTTGCCTGGTCGTTGAAGCCTCCCATAAAGGCAAAGCGCGGAGTCGAATGCTAAGATTGAACTAGATAGGGCCAATTCCTATTATATAGCGCACGTTAACCTATTCTAACCACCCGGGGTTGGACCCTCTCTTGAGCTGCTTAGCCTCAGAAGAGAAGGAACAAGCGATCCAAAGAAGGCACTCAACCTCGGCCGCCTTAAAGCATCCTAGACCTTGAATTGAGGCAAATAGATCTTCTTTATTGTGAAAAAGAGATCTTTCCTGCCCGAAGTGTCCCATTGGTCTTCTTCCATGCATGCCTCCGGGCTTTCAACGGGTGCGATTTCGGGTCCATCCGCTGAGTGGAAGGCTGGCCAGTCAACACCAAAGTCTGTCTTTGCCGGCGCAGGAGGTCGATGGTCTGCATTGGATTGAATAATTTCCCCTCTTTCTATTGAATAAAGGCTAGATCAGATCTTCATAGGTAGTGACCCAGCTAAAGTTGCTGTGAGTAGATTGAGATCCCTGCTGGAGAAACTTCTCTCTCCAAACCTAACGTGGTAGTTTCCCATCATAGGGCTTTCTATCTATAGATTGAGCCATTACCAAACCAAGGAGCTAATTCGTTCAGAACTCAGTTGACTCCTTCTATAGATAAGGCATAAACGTGTACTAAACCCTTTTATTATTCTATCTTATTTCATCCCTTAGAGCTAGAATGAATCAAAATATGAACTCGGAACTAAGCGATTGGCAGCTACTTTTTATTCTATTGAAGAATGTAGAACTAGGAATCAAATAAGAATAGGGATCCACGTCGAGCCATCCTTCTCAGTCTCGCAGCATCAATTGAATCGGCAGACACAAAGACGAAGACAGAGACGAGCTAAGATGTAAAGTAGTGGAATGGAAAAGGATGGTAGCCCACCCAGGAAAGCACATAGAGTAAGGTTGGCTCTATGCAAGAGAGGAAAACCGCATGGACATGGCTCTCCTTTTGGATAGATCGTCAAGCAATTTACCCATATAGCTATTATCGCGAGGGTGAAATCCTTTACATCTGGATTGAAACTTGAGAACCTCGAGAACCAAAGAGAGAGGAAGATATAAGCAATATAACGGATTGGAATATGAATAGGAGCAGCCTTCAGAGAGAAGAGAGAAGGCCAGGCCAATATTGCCATTCCTCGATTAGGGCTCGGGGTCACCTAAGGATGATTGTGGTTCCGGATTCTTAGGCTTACCACTTGTCTGAGTTCGATCCATTAGGTTCTTCGATTTGTTCAGAAAAGAAACGAGAGACAAGAAAACATCTTTGATTACGATTAAAAGAAACAATCTCAAATAGACCAAGATCAAATTTCGAGTCATTTCTTGGTGAACATGATCCGCCATAATCTCTTCGATCCCTTCATTGATGTGCCAGAATAGAGAGAGATTTGGTAGGAAAGTGGAAGATAACTCGACTTTGAAAGTGGAATGTAAGTATCCAAAGATAGGCTCGACACCCACTTCTCTGTCCTTACTCTCTATGCATTCTCCTTGGTCTAGTCTCATTCGCACCTCTTAGTCAAGCCTCTACTCTTTGGTGGGTTCAGCTATGGTCAGGTCAGCAAAGAAAGAAGGCGTCCGGGAAGCCATGAACTCAAATAGCGGTAGCGGGTCTGGTTCAGCAGATCCTTCGTCGCTCCCGGATGAAAAGAGGAACTTTACTTTGAGTTCTGTGCTTCTGATCGGATAAACTCACAGCTTTGACGTCATTCGTTCCACGGGTCCTCGGTCTATCTTCTACTGAGCTCTCGCTCCTTCCTCGCTACGCACCTCTCTTGTCCTTTCCTAACGACTCTTTGATAATGGGATCGCACCCCTCTGCCGTGAAACTGAGACAGATCGCCCTCGCTGGCACGCACCTTTTCTTTTGCTCTTCTTGGCCTCCCAACTCTAATCACTCTGATTCTAGGTCTTTCGCTTGCTCTACCCTCTCTTGCTATCCCTCCAGGTGCTGAATCTCTTTCTTTTCTTCCCCCGCCCTGTCCCGTGAAGGAGGTAGGGAAGGATTGAACTCCTTGTAGCTGCGTAGTTCGACAAGAAGGAGGATAGGCTAGATCTAGATCCGAGGTATAAGTGAGACGACGTCGTGTGGAATTCAAGGATCGGAGGAAGGAAAGCAGTGGTGCGAACCGTCAAAGATGAATGAAGGCCCCTAACGATGCCGGGAACCTAAGATGAATGTGCTCAAGTCTAGCGTCGAAGTAGAAGTCTTCTAAGGCTTGAAAGTAGCGAAGGACTGTGAGGCCAGGTAGCTGGGATGGGACGAATTGGAGCTTCCTATCGATGCGTTGGAGTCGAACGAGCACGAATAAGAGAGAGTAGTAGTTGGCTTACCTAACCGCTTCCTCCGCGTCGTTTCACTCGCACTTCATAAGTAGCGGTAACCTAACCGAAGTGAAAGACCGGAAAAGCACGTAGAGTCAGAAATATACAGAAAGAAAAGATCTTTGTAGCTAGTCTTCGCGTGGACAAATGGTTGAAGTTACTTCTTCTGCGGGAATAGAGGCAGAAGCAGAAATAGCGCCGGGATTGCTATAGTTATTCGTCATGCGTATGGAGATGATAGGGCGTCATGTCATGCGTAGGGAAGGGCACTCTACATAGTGGTTTTCTGGGGGTAGGATGAATCCCCAGGAAGAATGGAGCTCAATAATAGGGCAGCGACTAAAGCGGAAGCAACGACGTAAAGGTGAGAAGTCTTGGTCGATAAGTTCGCGGAGACTGTGCAGAATGTGAAGTATCCGATAAGCCCAGATGGGAATGTGAGGGAAAAGAGAGACTGAAAATCATAGTTTTCCGGGTGCATGCCAGCCAATAGCCAATAGGAGGAAATAGGGGAGACTGACGACACACTCTCTTCTCTTTTATCTTAGTGCGAGTCAGATGGTCATAGCCCTACCTCCCACGGAGCGGTAGTTTCGAAGGCGAGTACGGGAAAGCAGCACTACTCAATGGTACCTAATGGGAGTTGGAGAGAGGAGCTAGTTCTGAGAGTGAAGAGATGGCGTAGAGATGAGGACGCGTCTGACTCCGAGGACAGAATAGAATGAAGGTTGCGACTGCCGCTATCCCATCACCATCTTCACCCGTGAAACTAGGAAGTTGCATGAGCCCGAAACTCTCTGTTGAGCTCACTCTCATCTTAACTCTTTTGTGCCATAAAGTCACTTGTAGGTTTTATCGAAAAGCATCTAGAACTTCCTTCCAACTTTACTTAATGCCATCCCTATATGGTCTCATAGTTGCAAATCACCCAGCAGGCAAGCCTCACACCGGCTAGAGAGCGGTACGCTGTGCTTATACCAAGCTTGATTCACACACTTCTAAAGAACATTCATCGGATTGATTAAGAAACCTCCCAGACAAAGCATCTCACCTTATAGGAGAGTCTCTTAGTTCAGATCGCCTACGCCTATCCAAGTTTACTTCGTTTCGCCTTGAAGAACTCTACTTTATGTGATCACACTTATATCTAACCTTGGGGTCAGGAGGGCTACTACTAACTTATTCTTTGGCGTCACTGTCGTTCGCTCCTCGGCTCCTTCGACTAACGCGTGCATCGCTTTCGTTCGACTACTCTTAGTTTAGTAGGAACGGAACTCCTACTTCGTCTTAGGTGCTTCGAGGTGCCCATCCATTCTCACTCCCTCGCAGAAGACTGAATCTATATCCTGTCCTGAACACGAACCCAATCTCCACCGTGACCTACTTCTACTTGGATGACCTGCCTGACGCTCTGCTCTCGACTTCGCTAGCTTATTATCTTATTTAAGAACGAAAGAAGATACTAGACCAGGATAGGATGATGCATGGGACATAGAGCGAAGTCGAAGAGACACTTGGCAATGGACAGATTAGTCTCAGGGTTTCGTAATGGCTCAACTCTGAAGGCTCTTCTTCAATAGGTGCCGACCCTGCGAGTGAGGTACGAACGAGCGAGCTTCTTTCCTTTTCGAATCCAACAGTCAAAGAATGGCAAGTGTTACACTTAATGTCCTACTTAATCAAGATAATGGCAAGATCGAATCGGCATGCTCTAAGATGGCAACGACATACAGATTAGCTTTTTGTCAAAGAATGGCAAGACATACATCTTATTGTTGGATTTGCTTGAATTGTTTGCCAACATCTGCTTTGTCTTCTTTCTTTGGATCCTACCCGACCTCTTCGTTCTTTTCTTATCCGCCTAGGCCAGGGCAGGATAATATTATAGGCCTGCAGGTCCGGGTCAACTCATGACCTCCACCTCTCCTCTCTAGGGCAAGGTTTGATAGTGAGACCAGGGCTCATGGAAGGAGGGCCAGGGACCGGTCTGCTTCCGAGTCCCGCTTCCGGACGGGTGCCATAGGAAGATTCATATGGGCCTGGGCCGGATAAATGGCACGGAGAAATGGGTCTACTGTTCGACCTCATACCGAAGACAGGTTCAGAGGCATTGCCTATCCTTGATCTCCCGTCCTACCGACTATGATTAGCACCGGAGGTTACGAGTGAGAAGTCTATCTCTTTTGATTGAAAGGAAAGGAGCGAAGACATTCATCTTAATTTAATATAGCCACCTGGGGGAAGATGAGCCAGCACGCACCGAAGTCCTGAAGTTGGGAATTCAACAAGAGAGCATGGGACCGCAGTGGCAGCTATCGGACTCCCTACTCGTAAGCTCTTTCTTTGCCCGGCCTAGGACTCATTATCATGTCACCCGCCCCGGTAACCATAACTAGTTCGTTTATGGGCTACTGGTCTAATGGTCTGTTCTTCCCGGACGGATTCCCACGTGCGCTTAAGTAGAAGATCCAGTCTTCATTCGCACTTTCTCTATCCTAGTTCACACCGACTTGAGCCCTTGTGGTGCCATGGTAGTGAGCCTTCCCCCGCTTCGCCCCTCCCGAAGACCGGAAGGTGAGCCATTCACAAGCTATGGGCCTGGCCTCTGCCTGAACTCTAATATCAAGCCTTCCGAAGACCACTATCAAACCGAACCGAAGTCCTTCTTGTGCATTTGATTTGATCCAACTCCTAAATCCTATCCTTTCCTTTCCTATAGTTGAGTACCTTTACTTTAACTACTTTGACTACCCTTGACGGGAGCTCATAGGAATACACTTGACATCTAATCTAAGGTCTGAGTCCGCTAGTGGGAGAACTTCGAGCTCTATTCCAGCCCTTCTAAATGTTTATTGTCCTAAGAGTTTAGTTTCCTCTTGCAATTCTACTACTTGCTTTAGTGATTCCCTTAAGTGTTCTAGTGCACCTCTTTCGGTCGATCATGGACTTCTAACCGAAGGGAAATGCAGCTAATAAAGAAAGGAATGGACGAGACGCACGACTACTAGAGAGAATGCAAGGGGAGAACTTTCCCCAACCTAAGGCATTCCCTTGGATGGTAAGATGGTTGACCCAAGATCCGGCTACCAAATCTAATGCGAGGTACGAGTGATAACGACGTCAAGAGTAAGCGAATGGTTAATTAACTCAAGTCTTTCTTGGAAGTGGAAAACCAAAAGATGCTGCCTACCAAATGATTCCCGAACGATAAGTGGGCGAGCAAGCGGTTCGGAAAGAGGAGTAGTAGAGACCTGATTATTGAGCTGCGCTGGGAGAAGATTGGAGAAGGAAGGGCGCTAGCGTGAACACGGTGACCATCTTATGATTGAAGATAAGCACCGGCAGAAGAACCAACCTTAGAAAGCTACGTTCCGGAGTATGTGGCTGATCCGCTGATAAAGGGAAGGCGAAAGAAGTTCAGATTCTTCTATTGAAGAGTCAAAGCATCGATCCCTAAGAAGGGAGGTAAGCGCCCGGATACAAAGGAAAAGAGAAGATTTGGCTTATGGTTGAGATATGACACTATGGAAAGCGATGCCTAAATCGGCACATCCTGCCTTGACCATTCGCGAGGAGAAAGGAAAGAGTGAATGGCGCACGACTGCAGCTGAAATAGGAAAATACACTCATAAATGACCATCAACCCCTTCAGAACCGGATTGAGTGAGGAGGGCTCTTTCACTTTGTCGCGGCAATCATCTGCGGATACGCTCTTAAAGCACTCTTTCCTACTTCGATCAGGCGAAGAGCAATGAGAGGGCGGGCTACGTTCCCGACAAACCTATGAGAGTGATTTGGGGTTGGATGGAGAAAGCAGGTCGAGGTGGGCAAGATAGCATTTCTAACCGAATGGCACTTTTAGATAGAAAAAGATAGGATAGCGCTATGCCGGACATAGTAGGAATGAAGGCTAGGGGCAGACGATCGAAGCCGGGAACTAAATAAAGAAGAATGAAAGGTGCGTCGTCGGCGGATCAGTTTAATTATATTATAATAGAATTGGTTTCGGCTACCATACATAGGTAGGAGAAGAAAGACCATGAGCGGTCGGGCTTGGGCGTTCTTTTCTTATTTTCTTTTCTTTGATTCTTTTGTTCAAATCATGTTGCTGTTCTGTTGAAAGAAAGAATTTAACTTCTGAGTGAGAAGGAATTGATGCGGAATTCTAGATGCGATGGAACTGACGTGGAATTCTAGACGAGGTGCGATGCGACCAATCAGACCAGGTGCTACGCCGAGTGAAAGGATCCCAGTTGGGGACAGTCCAAGGCTTAGTTAGAGAAGAGGGTCCACGGCTCCGTCCTCGGCTTAGGCAGCTGAGTCAAAGCTTCGGTGCTTGCGCGGCATAGTAAAAGAGGCTGATCGAGATCACGGAGATGAAGGATGGGAATAGCTATGCGACCCAGAAAAGATAGAGAAAGAAGACGGGCTGGGCTGCAATGCAAGCCGTTCAGAGAGCTCGGCTCCGAAAACGAATTATGAAAGAGGGTTCGGTGAGAGTCATCCCAGGCCAGATAAGAGTGAAAGGCCGACAAGTGGCACGCGTCAGACCTAGCTTTGTTGACAGTTGGGCGAGAGGGCAGGGGGGAAGAAAGAAAGAAAGACAGAGCAGAGGACCAGGCACCAGGCTACGCAGAGTCTTCGGCTGGCTTAGAAGAAGGACAGGGGAGAGCCGACCTTTAGTGGGAAATGTTGCTTACGAAGCTCGGACCCGGCAGAGAAGGCTGAGTTCAAGAAAAGAGTGAAAGTTGCCGACCTATCGTTGGGAAGCGAGGGGGAGACCAGACGGTGTCGAGGCTAATGTTAAGTCAGTTGCTATGCGACCCGCAGAGTAAAGTGAAGCGCGATCTCTGCAATCACATCTTAAAGCAGATACAAGAAAGTGAGAAGTTATTAAAGCAGATACAATTTATAAGTGAATTATACAATAAAGGCACGAAGTTAATTCAATTCCGGATTCCGGTGAGGCACCTAAACTGAATCCTATGGCTGAGAGCTAACCAACCAGGAGTTGGGTGCAAGTTATTTAGTTAATTGTATTTGCATGAACTTCCCTTAAGATAATCTTAATACCCGACCGGACATGAAAGAGGTTTATTTGCTTTTGTTTTCTCCCTGGTATTCTTTTCGGTTTGGTATTATTGTTCATGGTATATATAGAATGCATGTGAACACTTGTGCTTCATTCGACTATTGACTTTGATTATATATAAAATAAAGGAAGCGTTTAGGAACACATATTAAGGGAAGCTAAAGGGGAGCCGGAAGCTAACTTAGCAGCAAGGTACGAAAAGAGATAACACTTCTCACTGCAAGTGCAAGGTTTGAATATCTATTGTTTTTTATCCCTGGGATTTAAGGTTTGAGAGCACTACTTTTATTGCATTGACATATATAATTGTCTTCGGTTCGCACTTAACTTCAGATTAAAGGGTAAATGCACTCGCTCGGAAGGCATCTCATCTCCTACTCTATTCTTCTTGCTTGGATTGATTCCGAAGCCCGAAGCTAAATATATGTGTTCGAGTCTTATTAAGGGGAGCAGGAGCGTAAATTCCCTTTAAGTTTTCTTCGCTTGCACTTAAACTTAACCAAACATCTTCCCTTGCACTTGCAGCTAAGTAGACGGGTTCAGTAAGTAACCGGAGGCGCACCTAAGCCCACGGAGCGGGTAGGAAAGCGAAAGGGAAATGCACCTGGGATGTGATAGGTTGGCTTGAAGACCAGTCGTAGGCTAGGAAGATAATATCAAACAAACTAACCATGAAGAGAAGCTGCAGCCGGGAATGGTTATCCGAACTTCAAACTTAAAAGGGATAGAGTGAATGGTTATCCGAACTTCAATTAATAAGTTCATGGCCTTTCAGTTGAGTGCTTTAGTTCCATCAGCAAAGACCAAGCATTTCTATTTCTAGTTGTTCGTGCCTTCGTGCTCTTTAGTGTGAAATTGCATTTATCAACCCACGGAGCGGGACGCACTTAATTAAGGATAAAATGGAATGAACTTAAACTTCCTTTCAGTCGAGTCAGAAGCAAGAGCTGCTTAATAAGTTAGTCCCTTGAACCGCTCCTCTTGTTAGAGTGAAGCCCTTAGTTATAACTTTTATCGGACCTTGCATTCTATATTTAAACGTTCATTAGTTCGGGATGATCACGTCTAACTCACTAGGACCAGTGCACAGTGCATTTGATCCAGAAAGAGCTCAATCTTTCACCCGGAGGAGAGGCGGTTAGGGAAGTTATAGAATACACTTGACTTAAATGAAATTCGCTTTGGTTCGGACCCGAGCTCCTATATAGATCAATATTATCTTCTACCGGACAACTTGCTCAACCCCAGCACAAGGGGAGAGTAAAAAGAGTTAAGGGGAGAGTGATGATGTCCTTCCGTCCTAGTGTCTTAGTTTGGGGAGGTCCGAGCAGATCTTGCATACTATTGAAGGAAGTGGAGTTCGAGTGCGGAGTTAATTAGAAGCCAACATAACCTAACCGCTCCGTGGGGCTCACATGGAGCTGCACTCTTTGCCTCTCCCTTCCGGACTCCACTATTGAACACCCTAGATTAAACCCAACCGAAGACTACTTTCCGAAGCAACGAAGAAGTAAAGCCGACGGGAGATATTCCAAGCACTCAAGGGAGTTTATTACAGGGCTCATAGGAAAAGGGAGCTATGCGAGTGAGCAGGCGGTCCCTGGAGCAATAGAACCGGGCTACAGTAGCAATGAGCACTGTCAGTAGCTAGTAAGGAGGAGCACACTTGTACACGACCGAGCGTGAGGCTCTTCTCCACACCTAGTAGAACTAAGGGAAGGTCCGGACATAGCGGGAGCAAGCGATGGGCTAGGGTTCGATGAGATGAAGGGTCTCAAGCTATCTCTACTCTTGTGTCCGGGCAACTACTATACTATGCGTATGCCTCGGGATCCTGCTAGGTTAAGTCTAGTTTGTCTTCAAGTATGCTGTCTTCTCACTTAGTGTACTCATCTCTAGTTGAGGCAGGCAAGGAAAGGGAAGATAGGAAGCTATCTATAAAGAAAAGAGACGGGCTTGTTCGGAATGCAGACGGAATGAGCAGCAGAGGTTCTAAGTGTACCTATAGTAGGCACGTCCTGGAGCTAGTCGCTGGGGCTAGGGGGATTCGAGAGAACAGGCGAGTGAGGCAGAGCAGAGATTCATGGTCTTCATGGGCGATCATAGCTTGAGATCGGAGACCAGAAGAAGGAGTGAGTGTCCAAGAAAAGAATCAGAGCACTCGGGCAGAGCTATAGCTAGGGGGAAAGAGAGACTAGCCTGGGGAACTCCTATGGACGGGCGGATGATCAAACGGTGGTATGAGCAGTCACTATGTCGATAGTTATCTGGCTAGCGTGGTGGACCTTCCTCACGAAATATATATAGGAGTCGGGACCTAGCTTCAGTCTAGCACAGCAGGTGTTGATATGGTAAAGGATGAGAGCGTGAGTTTTCCATTGGCAGGAAGCTTGGTAGATCGGAAAGTAGGAAATTATATGTCTTTATCTACAAGACGAGAGTGAGACAGACCCCTTTCTGTTGAGTCTGGGCGAGAGCTGATCTACGTGGGCGGATTATTGGCTAAGAGTTCACTAGTGGTAGCGGATCGAGGGCTCCTGGGAAGTAGGTGGTCAAGGCGGGTCTGCTACTCGTGTGGGGTTCGGGCAGGGCAAGATAGTATGGTATCAAAAGGAGCTATGTGAGTGAGACTACTTGTGTGGTATCCCACATTCATATCCTTTCTCAATGAGTGGGGCCCGTGCCCGATAAGAGTGGCATAGTGCAGGAGGGCAGTAGCTGGGGTAGGATTGGCATGCTAAAGGAGATTATTTACTATTCTCAGATTCATTCCTTGCTTTGTGCGAAACCCTCTACTCTAATCTATATTGAATGAATTATGGAATCTGTGCTCAGCTGTGGACGTCGTCACCACGGAAAGCTAGACCGTGGTCCCAATAGTGGTGGAATGCATCTCCCATCTCGGTTCATATTGGACCTGGACTGGTGCTCAGTAGATATATCTACTGAGCTTATCTCTTTCGTCCCTACCTATTCGAAAGCTAGATAGAAGAGATGGTGGGCTCGGGAGATCATACTTCGTGAATTCGTGGTAGGAGCTCGCCAGAGAAAGAGCAAGAGTAGTGCTTATAAGTAGTCCTCTAATCCAGTGTGTGTGTTTATAAGCAATCAATCCAATCATCACTATTGCTCAAGTCGAATTATCATTCCTTTGCTGAATTTCACTCATGGAATAGTCCAACTAAGGGTAGAATGAGGGGTGTGGGGTGGGGTGCGGTGCTATTACCTCGAGTAGACCGTCCAAGTGGGCTCCATTTGGATTAGATGATGGGTCAATCAGAGGTGAGCGCATCACTACCATTCCTTCCAGCCAGCGAACTCCTTGCCAAAAAGCCTGAGAGAAGGCACGCAAGAGGGAGATTCAGAGCTAGACAGCGGGGCAGGCAAGCAACTGTAGAGCTCGGGGCAAGCATCCGTTGGTGCGGACGAGAGAAGTAACAATTCTTTCTTCGCTTCGCACCTTTTCCTAATAGTCCGATTCTTCCTTTTCTTATTAATAAAGAACTCAGCTCCCCTATCGAAACAAGTCTCATATGGGCAGAGCATAGTCGCTCACTTCCCTCTCCGAAAGCAAAAATATAGTAAGTTCCGCGAGTTCTTAGAAAATACAGCTAACTTAACTAGCGCTCCAATTCCATCTGGATTCTGAGATTCATTGTACGCAGTCCGAGAACCAGACTGGTGAATTTAATATTGAATCTGAGTGGGCGAAGATTAAAGATGAAGTCTGATTCACTGGTTCTAGGGTTCGAATCCTCTTATGAGCCCCGGAACTATAGATTTATCGACGGAGGAGGGCGGAGGGTGGGTTTAGGACCAGATATATCTAGTCAGTGGGCTCAGAATCGAGTTCTACGACGCAGGTCTGGTCGCTGGACTTGGGGTCTACCCTAGCTGGCTTGGCTACCTAGATTGTCCACCTAGCAGACTGCCTCTCATTGTTGCCTACCGGAACTCAGTGAGTGATGCAATGAAGAGGAGAAGAGAGGAATGGAAGGTGCGAAGCGAGGATAGGAAAGGACTACCCAATGAGTGATTGAGGAGAATGAAGAGGAAAAGAGAGGAAGGGGAGAGGAGAAGAGGACATGATGAGCAGGAGAGGACGAGGACTGGAAGAGAGATGCCAGGATGACCTGGAAGCTCCAGAGGAGATGAACAGAGACCAGCCAAAGATTAGCAGCAGAGGAAGAGAGATGCCATGATGCGAGGATCCTTTTGCAACATCTGTCGATGATCAAGATCGAGGAAAGCCGACTCATGAAGGAGCGAGTGAAACGGGAGGAGTAGTTGGGCGGAGTAGGACTCGAACCCGTGATCGAGACTCGAAATCAAATCCCCGATCGAGACTACGAAAGACCAACGGCGCAACAAAGAAAAAACCAATTGCGAAACTCAGTACAAGATTAGAAACATCTCATATCAAGCAGGCGCAACTCGTTCTTATAATAGGAAGGAGGACATCTTCACTTGCCTTCAAGCGGAAAGCATTCCTTGCCCATGGAAATTAAGGGCCAGCCTTCCCCTACGGCTGTCAGAGGTCCGAGAGGCTTCTTTCATTAAATTTATTAGTTGAACCATTCAATTTATACCCTTGAAGTAAGTTGCTGGCGAGAGCGAGAGAGTTGAATAGCTCGACTCACCTGCTCCACTCGGGTGCCCAAGATAAAGGAAGAGCCTTTTTCTTCATTGCTAGGATCAACGGCAAAGGCAAAGATCCACCAAAAGGAGGACGTTGAACAAGAGCTTCTCTTCTTTGAACACGGGAAAGAACAGCTGATGAAACAAAAGACTAAGCCATTCTTGGTGTCCCAGCTTAACCACACTCAAATAACTCTTGCTCCTAACCCGGTGATAGAATAAATTCCTATTGAGTTACCTACCCTAAGGCGCGCATCTCCTCTTTTAAAGAGTCAATTGCCGCTCAGTGAAACCAAGGAAAGCAGTCTAGCAGTCATTGTCATCCCTTGACTACGAAACCGAAACTAAGCGGCTATTCTTCATATCGAGAAAGTGAGAAGGATTTGCGGCTCTCCTTCCTTCAACTATGGCAGTGAAAGCAGAATCCGAATCCGCCTTTCGGCTAGCACTTGGGATCGTTCAAAAAGAAATTTCCCTGGAGCTGGGAAAACTCCTATTTACCGGGTCTAGGATCGATTTCAACTCGGAGATTGCCTGGTCTTTCTCACCTTTCTATACTATGCCTTTCATCGTGAACTACTAAATCGACTCCTCTTGTTGGCAAAGAGAAAGATAGCCTTTTGTTTTAGCTTTCTCCTTTGGCTAATTCTTTGTCAAGCACCAATTCTTCCTTTAGTCGATCAATTCCTTTAAGGGATCTACTACGGAATTGAACAAGACCGATACCGATTAAGCATGTTGACTATCATCAAGCATACCAGCATAGCATGAAGCCTACCACCCGCATTCTCTCTATCCGAAAGCCTACCATCGACACTGACTCAATGCAAGGGAAGGAGAGTCATTATTTAAGCCATGCTAGCATTCGTTCCCAGTCGACAAGGGAGAAGACGAAGTCTTTCTTTTCCTTGATTCCCTGAGACCCCTAGCCCGGCTCCAGGCCATGAAGCTTCTCCGCGGGTTCAAAAGCCTCTTCTTCTTTTTGTGCCACATTCAAGCAAGAGAAAAGCTATTCTTCTTAGCAGTTGAACAAGTGAATGGAATGATTCTTCCCCCGAGGTTCACTACCTGGATCCTCATCTCTTGAACTCGTTCTGGCAGCAAGTTTGGCATCTCATCTAGTCTAGATCGATTCACTAAGAGCTTCTTCTCTAGCAGGCTCTTTGGCCCGTTTCTCTTTCCTGCGGAAGCCAAAAGCACATAGAATATAAATTCATGACTTGGCTAATCGACGGCCAAACAAACTAAACAAGACACCTCCACTTAAATCTACCGGCAAAGAGTCGAGCTTTGAGATCGAAGGAAAATAAATTACTTTGACCGAGCAAGGGGCGCGGTTTGGTTATATGTCCCGTCAGTCGGAAGACGACGAAGCACATCCATCACCCAATCATGTAAAGGTCGGACTAAGGCCTGAAACAGAGGACATCGCAAGATCTCCCACTACCCTCTAGCTTGACTCGAACTTACCTAATTAAGACATTTACGGAGAGGCGAGTTGTCATGGTATCCAACCATATAGACTGGGCGGGAATCCCCAATTAGTTTATCAACTACCCCCACTGATCTCTACTAGACTGAGAAAGATTCATTTTTGGAGTTCTTGGCCAAGGTCGTCAAAGCAAACGTGGCCAATCTCAGCCAAGGACTAAGGCTTCACTAAGGTTAAAAGCGCTTTCGCATCAATAGGTAAAGAAGGAAGTTTTCTTGAATGAATTGAACGATCCAAGCCCCTTACCCTCTCTTTCCTCACCTTATCACCTGTCATCAAGCCTCCTACCCCGGATTTTGAAGTCAATTTTGAATAGCCTCTCGCTATCTATCTATATCCCGCTATCTATCCGGTCTATATATCCGGTATCTCTCTATCTATATCTCTGGTATCGCTTTACTATCTGCATTGGTGTCTTGGTCTTTGGAAAGTCCGGTTCTGAGATCCTTGCCCCTATGACTCGAACCTCGGTACTTCATGCACAAATAGCATGTAATGGCAATCTTCCTTTACCAACTCTCGCTAGTACTCATGTCACACTCGGATTCCTTTACCACTCTGCTTTTGAAGCCTTGTCTGACACTAGGGAAGAGCAACGGAATAGGTTCTGACTAACCATCCCACTTGGATAGCGGTCTAGATGCCTTTATTACATCCATCTCTATCGGGGAAGCTAGGATCGGTTCCCATCTCTCTTCATTCTTGACTTACTATTGGCTAAGTAGCGAATGCTGTAATCAAAGGGTTCCGGATATGGTCTTTTTGATCTTTTGTTCTCCCCTCTAAACTACTAATTCACAAACACTACTGGAACGGCACGACTTCAATACCACGACAGATATACTTACCGACAAGAGAGAGATAGCGAGACTGACCCACCTAATAGAGAGAACGTAAGATTGACTTCCCCCTATCATTTAAAGGGTGGAAGAAATCTTTCCCACGGCATTATTTACCAGGAATAGAGGAGCGACCGTTGAGAAAGAGAATACTCTGGCTAACGGGTATCAGGGATGGGAAACTTTATACCATTCAATGAGCAGGACCTCGATGGGTGCCTGTAAGAGCTGTCGGACTGCCGATGTCGAACTATGGTTTCCTATGCTCAGTAAGGTATAAATCGGGGTGTAGCATGTTTCAAACACGAGAGAAGTTATTCGGGTAAGGCCACTGTGTAAGTATCGACATTCATCAACCTTTAAAGGCCTTGGCTCAGTCTGGAGGCATTAAAAAAGAGGTCCCATTCTTTCTAAGATCGTACACCCATCCTGTATCGGGAGTTACAAAACAAGACCGGGCTTACGGATGACAAATATATTACGTAACGGGTTATCCTTAAATTTGGAAGACTAGAAGGACGAACCAAACTCTAGTATCGAGAACATGAGCCTTGCTTTCCCGTAACAACTTTTGTTGCTTGTCAAAGTTTCCTGACCATGATATCTTTATGCGCGGGTCCAGGGTTGAGTGCGGAGAGGCCAAATCAAAAGAGAGTTGAAGGAAGAGAATAGCGTATCGTGCTTTCTACGGTATGGATTTACGGGCAGAGGAGGTCAATAGGAGCCCTCTGTGAAACCCCGGTCTAAGTAGAATAGAGAGGAAGAATCACACTTTTATCTTATAGGGTAGCTACGAGATCCGGTCCCCTACCTGCTGTTTCAATGAGATTCGATGGAGATGACTTCCTTTCGATAGGTGCCAAGTAGATGCATAAATAGGTGGGTTGGGGGGAGAGATGAATAGCAATAGAACTTTATATGGATAGTCTGATGGCTAGGGACAAAATGGATTGGTTCCTCAGAGCTGGTTCGGGAGACCTGGAAATATATTGTTTTGGTTCTCCCGATGGGAATGGAAAGAGAGAAGATGGCTTACCCGCTTGGATATCCAGATATGGGCTCCGTCCCTTAGCGGGTTAGCTGGTCATGGGGAACAATTGATAGCTATCAGTTGGGCCGCCCCAATTTGATTCTTTGTTTCGCCTCCGAGGACCCAGGAGATGGGGAATAAAGACTTGGATTTGGCTCATTGCATCCCAGGGATCTAGATATGGGAAGTCCCCTGGATAGACATCGGAACAAAGAAATGGAGATAGAGATGCCTTGGCAGTGGAACATGAAATAGATTGCTTAGCAGGTGCAGGAGATGGGGGTCTCGATAGGAAGGAGGAAGAGAACTCATTGTCTCGCTACGCCTCGATGCCGCTACAGATGTTGAGTCATAGGGATGGGGTTCGGAGGAGGACGAATGAAGATTCCCGGCGAGTTCCTTTCCCGAATTCGTTAGATTGCCACCAGTTCCAGGATTGGTAGTTGGGCTCTGCTCGCTTGGTTGGTCATTCCCTTCCCTCTTGGTTGATGGATAGGTGGGCGCATGCGGTTCCTTTCGAACGAACCGGTCGATGGCAAGCTTTAGCTTAGCTGGCTAGCAGAACAGAACATGGGTTAATGGGCTCTTAAGGCTTGGGATTTGATCCACTCGATAGGGAACGAGCAGTCCTCTTCCGCCTACGAGGTTGGTTCTTCGCCTCCACCCGCGAATGGTGAATTTCTAGCTGCTTGACCCCGCCCAACGGAAAAGAAGTGGAAGTGGACCTCTCACTAACATGTGTATACGTGGGTAATATTTAGCTATGAATCCTGTCTACTCACCATGGCAGAGAACCCTGGATTTGATATCCCGCCTGGCACGGGAACAGAACTGGGGTAGTCAAAGTCGGAGGGTGTCATTCTGCCTTCTCTTGTCACTGATGGATCGAATTCAAATGATGGATAGTTCGCCTCTGCACCCACTGCTTGTTCGGATGCTTCTCCCACTGGAAAGGAGGAATGAACTGAGACTCGACTCGGAGTGGACCCATTCGGTGGGTCTAGGCAGCTACTTGGTTCCGTTAATGGTTGAAATGGATGATTTTGGAAGTTTCCTCTTTTTATACACGGCGTTGGTCCCATTAGAGATCGTACCCGCGATCGAAGGAATGCGTTCCACCTCTTTCCATTCGTGGGTTTAGAGATCGCTAGGGCCCACCACCTACTTGATTCCTTTCTCCGCTGCTCAATGGCTCTAGTCAGAGGAATAGGAACTTGGATTCGCCCCTTCTCCGCCTATCGGGATTGGGTGCCGATTTCGTTCGATCGATAGCGGATTTTTTTAGGAGAAAGAGAAGCGGAGTTAGCTCGTTATCTGCCGCGGCCAGTAGAGGTTGAACGAATCACTTCATTGGCTTACTGCAAATCCATTAGTTGGATCTCCTGGGATAGGACAAGCGAAAGAAGTTCCGATCACAGCTTCTCCTTCAATTCCCATCTCTCAAGCTAAAGATAAGGAACTAAGGTAAGACGACCCCACGGAGCGGTAAGGCCTTGGACTGCTTGTTCGTAAGTCAGAGACAGCAGCAAATTCAATGGCAGCGGATGCATCAATAGCAGCGGACGCCGAGGCTTCTCTTCTCCTTTCTGAGCTTGCCTGGTCTTTTTCGCCTTTCAACATTCAACTGATTCAAGCATTCGTTCAGAGTCGACAACAGCGGATAATTTCTCCTTCGCATCACTCATCGTCCTCGATTTGCTCTCTCAGTCTCCCTTGGGAATGGTTCTTTCCGCCTGCCAAAGTGGTTAGTCTGCGACCCCCTCATTTCCCGTAAGTGTGAAAGCACTGTCCGACCTTAACTATTCCAAAAGGCACCATTATAAGGATCACTCGTGCTTTTCTCGCTTCATATAGTGAAGTAGACCTCTACTCCCCGAAAGAAGTTAGGACAGCCAAAGAAAGGTGCATCGAACGCGCTCTTAGTACTAATCCTAGGTGCCTTAAAGAAGTAGAATGCTTGCTTGTCGCGCTCCTTCCTCACCCCTTTTTGTCTGCTTTTTCGCTTCAATGGACGCCACTTCATTTTGTGATGCTGTTTTATAGGAAAGGAATTGACGCAAAAGCTGGCTTGCTAGCTATTGCATTGTCCCGAGCCAACTACTCTTGTTTTTTCCGACCGACCCCTCAGATCTCGATCCACAACTAAATCCGCCTCAAGTGCACCAACCTCAGCCCGAAGGAACGATTCTTATCCTCGATTTGAGTCTCGTGTAATGAAATTTGCTTTCCTATTCTCTTAGTGTAAAAAAATGAACTGACTGAACTGATCCAGTCCAGGGGGCGAAGACAAACTCTATTCGGTTACTGACTGACTTGTGGTATTCTCTCAGGGAGCGAAGCCTCGATACCTACAGTTTAGATGAGATTAGAGTCGGTTCAGGAAAACCCGGAGCTGTTGGTTCGATAGAAACTGGAGCTGTCAGCTTATGGCGCTTCAAAAGTGGAATCCGCGTCTTTTTCTTTGTGTTTTCCGAGGGGAAACATGGTGAAAGGAAGAATACCAGAATAAACAGTAGAAGAAGAAGATGCCAAAACGTATTTACTTGAGTTTCTTTTGGTGCTTCAATGCAGTTTATTATGGGTGCTCGGCGCATGGAGGAGTTGGTCTGCTTCTTGCGCTTAGGGCCTTGTAGTGGCATCCGTGGAAGACTGACTTCTGCGCGCTCCTTCCCTTGCGTTTCACGCTTAGGGCGGTTGCAGATGTTACCAACTCTTGATCCAGGAAGGTTGGGAAGATATTCCTTTCCAGGGAGGCCGGGAGAGAGGATTGATTTTGACACCCATCATTCGTTGAGCTGACTACAGGGAAGATCCCTAGAATTGGACTGTAAAAGGCTCTAAATTCAGTAGAAGAAATGGAACTGGCTTGCTTTTTGAAAGACTTTCACTTGCTCTCGGGAATGGGAATAGCAGGAATGGCAGTTACTGGTACGAAGGCTAAGGTGAGATTACAGAGACAAAATGACTTGCCTAAAGACTCAAACTACAACTGCTGACTCCTTTCACCTAGATGTCCTCTTTTTTACACCACCAAAAGTCTGACTCTTTAGGGTAAAACAATATGAGGTATACTTTTGAACTGATTTTGATGATTTTTCTGTTCTTTCTTCTTTTTCAGATTTCTCAAATATTTCTTTCATTTCTGTGATTGAATATTTTGATGATTTTTGGTTGACTTTCCAGTCACTCCAAAAGAGCATGTCGAGCAATAGCCAGTAGTCGAGTTAGAATGAGATGATACGAGAGAAAGAGTCAGTTTAGAGAGTCAGACTTTGGTCGAAGGACCAATCTGCTATCGAGTCAAACCCGGTATTTAGTTGAATGAACCGAACCCATATCGAAGACTAGGTTTGCCACCCGAGTAATGAATTCATAGGAATGGATAGGATAGACGGTAGGGTTCCAGTAAAAGTAGATCGACGCATGAAGCTGGAATCAATCATCTTTCCCCATAGTGAAAAGAAGAAGCGGAAAAAGAGGGGCGAACTCTTTTTTTTAATTTGAAAGGACGCAAGAGTGTCTGGTAGGACCTGGGGTCTAATATAAGGAGGAGCAAGGCCACGGTCTCACTTTAGGTGGTTAGCTAGCACAGACCAGAGTACGGTATCAATCAGGTAAGGTAGCCTGTAGCCTTAGCAGTCATATGAGATAGCCTTGCTAGTCGGTGGGAAGGTTAAGCCACTCTCACAGTCAGGATAGGAAGCCTATGGGCCAGATCGGGTTTCCATTGAAGAGCAAGAAGTAGCCCCCAGCAGCCGGGGATAGTAGTCTAGTCAGCAAGTAGTCATACTAGTCTTTCTGGTCTTTCAGTAGTCAAAATGCCTGACCGCTAGGGACCTTACTAATAGACTACTACTCTCTATATATAAGCTCCCCAACATGCGAAGAAAGATTTTCTTTGTAACGTGAGAAAGCTACTACTTGAAAAAGGAAGCCAGGCACTGAAGTGATACCTGGGCGAGCGATTGCCGCTTTCATTTTCATTTGGAAGGCAGGGCAAATGCTTCTTCTCGAAGATTCGGCGAGTTCTTTTGATTTCCATACTTCCCAACACGTAAAGCAGAAGGTAGTACACCTTTTTCTTTACGTGTTGATCTGATTTTCAAATTATTCAGTGAACCATAAAGTGAACCATAATTCTATAAGAATTTGTTTGAGACAAAGAAGGGTCCGCTTCATTGTCCTTTCCTTGAAACTCTCATCCTCATCTACGACTCTAGTCTTGAAAGCAAGATCCGACTCACTCAGGCGCAGGAATAGGTTTGGAACCCTATTCCTCCTTTCAAGCTATTTTCAAAGTAAGCTTATCAGTCTTCTAAGTTAGTCACTCGGAATCCATTGGCCAGAAGTAAGAGATTAATTATAATAAGTCTTAATTATCAATACCTTATGCCGCTGCCGCCGTATCAGCTCTTCTGATCTGTATCAAGGCTCTATCCAATTCTTCTTCTATATGGCCGATTCTCTTTAGAAGTGGTTGAGATTCCTATACCATTTCTTCTTACGCCTTTTGGGATTCTACTAATAGAGCAGAATCCGAGGGAAAGTATCTAGCAAAGGCATTTTAAAGGAACCTCGGGTGAGGGTCACGAACGCCTATGCTTCCTTGGCTTTTCATTTTTAGTGCTTTCTTTGTTCTCTTATAATCCAATGATTAAAGAGTGATGCATTTTCTGGTGTAGAGGGAAAAGATAGTTTTTTGGACAACAGATAATCCTCTTGGGCTTTCAAGATAGGCACCCTTAGATTCCCTGAAACTAGACCTTAGTATAGTAGTCTCTCTCTAGTTTCCAGTCTATATACGTTTAGGGCTGCTAGTTGTAGCGCGCTAGCGCCCTATAGAATAAGGCTCTTCTTCTGTCCATCAAAATCCGCCACTCCTTGGTTGGTGTTCAATTCTTTTATTGATACTATGCCTTTAATTCCATTCTTCGTCTCCTAGTTGCGCTCAACCCAACATGTATTTTATAGTGCCGTGCCGGGGCAATAGGCGCGCCGCAGTCACGCATTCGAGCAAGAGCCTTTGCCTTTCTTGGCTATGTAAATAGAGGGCCGGAAAGTGCCAGACCCTCAACAAAAGAATGGATTAAGGTGATAGAGTGTTACAGGAGACGCTAGGCTTCGGAATTGAATTACTCCCCTATGTGTCTGTGATTTAGAATTGGTCTTTCAGAAGGGAGTTCATCCGCTCAAATATCTTCGGAATGGCAAGTCAACTAGTCGCAAGAAGAAGGGCGGGTTCTATCTCCTTTTTCCTCCAACAGTCTTGCTTTACAGAAGTAATCCACTCTCTTTAGAATTTAGAAAGCGATTAGTGAGAAAAAGACAGAAAAGCATAGAGAGAAAGGAAGCGAAGCGAAGGTAAAGCGATAGTCATAACAGGAACTTGAACTCCTACTAGCCCTGCTACTAACTAACTGATATATTCCATAGGATCGCTCACGGTTACCTTACAATCTGAGTCCAAATAAAGAAAATGAGTGTTATAACACGTAATGGGATCATCACCTGGACCAATAGACACGTCCAGCCAGACTGAGAACTCTACTTCAACCAATAGCGCATATCCAGCTTTATCGTCGAAGATAACTTGATCATTTCCTTTAGGCTTAGGCTAGGGAGACGGGTTCCTGTGCTATCAAAAAGTAAGATAAAAAAACCGAAAAACAAAAAGCCATTAACAGAAGACAGATATTCATGAGCCAACCGCCTGTAGAGAGAAAGAAAGGGCAGAATAATAGCAAATACCTCTATTAGCAGAAGAGCATACCGCCTGTGAAGAAGAGCCCACTGCCTATGAAAGCAGGCTCTATTCCTCCAGTCTCTCTCGGGGCAGTAAATGGGAATATAGGGCGGGACCGGCTTCCCTTTTCCCCATAGAACAAGCCCCTACTGCTCTTCTGCCTGCCTGCTTTTTGGGCAGGGCGTATATAAATCGTATATAAAAGCTCCTTTCCCGAACGGGCCGAGAAAGCGGAATAACATTTCACAGCTTTTTTTCTCTTTTTAGGAAAGACTTTTCGCGTAACAACAACCTCTTTTCCAAGAAAACCGCTTATTTTCCTTTAAAAAACCTATTTTCCGATCTTTTTTTTTTATTTATTCCTTTGAGAGCCTTCGATTCTTAAGCCAGCCAAGCCAGTCCAGTCAATAAAGGTAGGAAACCGGACCTCTTGAGTAAGCCGAGTCCCTCTTGCTTTCAAGGAATGGACTTATACCATAAATAATCTTACTTGGCCCCAACGACAAAGGAAGGGGCATTTTCGGGGACTAGCCCGCCTTACTATAACCAACCTCACAGATCCAACTCAATCTTTTACACCGATGTATCGTACTCCCTCGACCAGGTCACGAAAATAAGAAAACCCTGGCAAGTCATGCTTCAACTCGGCTATGATCCTAATATGCCAAGAATGGAAAATCTTGATGATACGTGGACCCTTCAAAGTCACTTCCAAAGAAGCCCTCCTCTTTTACACCTTTAAGAAATAGCTACCAGAATGAACCTTCAGTACTTACTATATGGCTCAGTCAACTTGAAAAAAAAGAACTCTCTTATGCCTACTTAGAACAGAACCGTCCACTCAAGAAAAAACACTTGCTTGATGACCTAGCACAGAGGTCAGATCTACGGCTGATGTTGATTGGATCTCTAACTCTAATAAGAAGCTCTTTGGTGAAGAAACTAATTCCTTCCGACCCAGCCTCAACCTCAAGATGGGCCAGCATTCCCATTGCAATAATCAATTATCAAAGCCGAAGATCCCTATGAAGCCACCAGCCAATGTAGTGATCACATTACATCACTGTATGATGATGATTAGGAACCAGAATCAGTTTACGTTTTGGTCTTTCGAAGATGCTACTGAAAAAGAGTTGCGCCACCATGCTCCCGAAGCGAAGATCCATTGCTTTAGCTACAAAAAAGCTCTTTGATACTAGGGTTCGCGATGATGAGATGGCTTCCTTGGATGACACCCTGAACTATTATTTTCAAGTAAACTTTAAAAAAGTGGATAAGTTGCTTGCTGCTTGACTAGTCCCGACTGTAATAACCGAAATGCATAGACTAGACGGAGGCCTTGGGTTATGAGTTCAGAATGGAACTATTCTTTCTAGATATACTTTCGAGATCCCCTGCTAGCGGCAGTCACTATTTATACCTTGCCTTGCTTGGAACTAGCCTGTCTCGCTCAACCCCCGCTTTTCTCATTACGATACTATTCTCAATGCTATCCCTCACATCACGGACTGTGATCAAACTGAACTATCTCGCTAGCGACTGCCCGAGCTGCCTTGCCTTCGACCTTACTTTCTAAAATGGGATGTAGAGACGGTAGAGTTCAGTAACTCAGTTCAGTGACCGAAGAGAGTCAATCTCAATACAATAGGTAGCGAAAGGTGAGAAAGACCCAGCGCAATGGTAAATGCTCTTTGATAAGATGGATCTGTTTAATACGAATAAGCTTTTCTTCCATTCCTCCTGTTAGCCAGGAAGTTCGAATGGCTTAGTGGTATAGAATCCGATCTTTCAGGATAGAAAGATAATAGGCTCTTCTTCTATCCTTTAGTTTGGCGAGATAGGAATTGTCTCTAGAAGCCAAGCCTTAGGCCGATTAGTTAGACGGTGTGATATAGTGTGGTCTTGTTTAGCGATTGCCGTGCTTTATTACTACTATCTTTTAGAAGCAGATCCGTAACGCCCTTGTTAAAGCGTTCCAACAACATGTTTATCCCTCAGTCTCTACTGCCAATTCGTTTCACTCCTGTTTACCGTAGTAACTACAGCAAGCTGCCTAGCTCACTGGCTTGTATGACTAGCTCGCTTACTTTAACTCAACCGCCTAGCTCTAACAAGCCAACTCCGTTCCTAGTTTCGCTACCCTGCTTTAGCTCACCACTCAACTCATGCTTCTGTTCGACTCCTGACTAGCTCTCTGATGCCAAGAATCTTCTTTAAATAAATAGGGCAAGAAGAAGCTCTTTTACTCTTGTGCTAGCATAAGCTAGACTCCGCTGCTATTGAATGCCCTGCTAGTCTTAGTGCTACAGAAGTAGCTGCTTAGGAGTGCTAAGAAGGAAAAGGATCTCTTCGGTAAAGACTAGCTCCCTAGCTTCCTGAAAAGAGAGGATTCGGTGTCAAAGATTAGCATCCCATTCTCAACAGCAAGATAAGTGAGAGCATTTTTTGCATCTATTAAGTCAAGGCTAAGAGACAATTCGGGCGAGACCTTCGCCCTCTTCAAGTCTTCTTTTTGGGAGATTAGGTGCCTAGCCTCAGATGGAGCAAAGCAGACTTCGGTAAAACAATATGATATGAATTCAGTTCCTGCTCTGCTTTCACTAAGGGACAGACTAGCGGAATAAACGCTTAGGGGAGCGGTGGGACTTCTTACTTTACTTGAAGCGGGTGGCATGGATGTCTTTAAAGGAGCTGCTTTTAAGCCTATATTACCTAGTACTAGCTTGACGCCTCTATTTTATCGTTTTCGGAGTCCCATTCCATTGCTGGTAAATACGGAGTAGAATTCAGCCGCGTGGTGAATGAAACAACATTCATTGAATGAGTTGACTTGACGCCTCCAGCCCCCCAAACCCCCTCTTGCTCTCCCCTTCGTCTTTCTCAGCAACAACCACGTGGCAGATTGCCATAGCACCTGGGGACCTTGGTCTGGCCCTGGGCCGTTGTATTTGAAGAAAAGGAATTCCTGAAACAGATTCCTTATATATTATTATACTGCTGGAAGATATGTCTTTGACAGATTCTTTACCTAAGGGAAGGCTTCATGCCGAGGAATGAAAGGGAGAAGAGGAGCCGTCAGTTTAGGGAAAGGGCTTTGATCAAGAGCCTTTCTTCTTTCTCAAAGTCTGTGCGATAGAGATGGAAAGAGGGATTGAGAACAGCTGCTAAGAAACCAAGCAAGCAAGAAAGTCGTCTCTTCTTTCTGATAGGAGTTCGCACCGCTCCGGGGGCTTCTATCTATCCTCGGGGAAGGAACTTATTTAGCAATAAAGCTAACCCACTAATAGGTGCCTATCTCTTTTCTTTTGTTACAGAATGAAAGAGTAAGGCATGAAAGAGAAAGATCAGAGAAAATCGAATCAGTCTTAGACATAGACGGTTAAATTCAGTCCTCGGAGAATAACTAGGAGATAAAGAACTAGGAAGAAATGACTCTAGCAACAGGGAAAGATAACTCCTAATAGTAAGAGCAGCCCTTCGTGTAGGAAGGTGTAGGAGCGAAGCCACTCTTGCCCCTTCTTCCACTAGTCTTAGAGCTAGGAACTGGGAAAGAGTAACCGAGAAAGGGCATTTTGGGGCTTACTAATACTATTCAAGATATCCAATGGCTAGTTCCTTTGCTATCTATGGATGATACGATTCAAAGAGACAAGAACCTATTCTTGTTCCAATCGTTTGAGGAAAACCCTTTGGCATCAATGAAACTCTGTGATCTGCCACTCCTCATCTCGTTCAGTCGGGAAGATAGTGGAATTTATTCTTTCAACCCGTACATAAACCTTAGAAAGGTATTAGTAGTAGTCACATCCTCTCTTCATTCTATGCTTCCTTTCTTTCATCTGTGAGAGAGACTGGATCTACTGTCTCTAATTCAGTATCTGCTTTCAACTATTGAATAGCCTCCCGTCCTGAGCTAACTTTAGAGCTGGGTTAAGAGCAACTAAGGAAAATCCATAGAGTTGGGAGCCTAGATTGCCTCCACTGGAACCTTGTCCTCTGCTGTTTCACTCCTTGTTGATTGGAGACATACTACTGAGGACTTTCCTTTTACCCTTCAAGCAGCAATGGTCCCGAAAGTCTCTGACAGACTGACTCCACTTTGACTTCTGAGTCAGCAAGATATTCTTCAGTCCTCCTCCTGGAGTTTATCCTTCTGCTTTCCTTTCTCTGGTCTCATGACAACCTCCACTGGGCCAACTTCGCCAGTGTAGAACTTGGCCTCAAGGAAGTTCGAACAAGCTACAGAAACCCTTTTGTTATCTGCATACACTACTTTCATTTTCTCATCATTCCAACAACACATTAGCTGATGCAAAGTAGATGTCACACATCCATTCGAATGGAGCCAATCCCTGCCTAACAAAGCGTTGTAACTAGAAGTTCTTTCAATAAAAACAAAAAAGGCAGTGCACCTACTTACAGATACAACCTTCAATTCTACAGGTAGGATAGGATCCCTTTAGTGCGAGTGGGGAAGTCTACGGAAGGATAGGAAGGAGATTCTTTACCGCCCGCAATCATCGAAATCATGGGATGAAACCAGAGGAAGAAGTAGAGCTAGCTTCGACTGGAGACAAGACGGCTGTGATTGTGGATGTAGGACGTCAAATGCCGCTACGATCCTTGCCACGTCCCTTCAGAAATACGTATCCCCGCTATGTTCATACTTCGACGCACTCCAAACCGGATACGACTTACCGGCGAAGCTGAGATGTCGGACTGGTACCAAGTCGGAGAATCGGTACCTTGGTCTGGTCCATTGGAGGAGGAGGCATTGATTTATCATTGGATTTATCAATTCCCCCAAGCGATCAAGCCTATGCGAACGAGAGAAGAGCAACTTATAAGCTAGAGCGACTTCGCTTTCTCTTGTAGTTTTCTCGCTTGGAAGTTAACGAAATAGAATATAATAGAAGAGTCCGACTCTTCCACTCTAAGCTTCTTACTAGGCAAAATCTCCTAGTTCTCCCGACTCTGATAGAAAGAAGTGGGTCGTTCAGTCCTTACGTTAAGGGATTCTGTTGTTGTAGTTGTTAAGCTAATCTATTGAAAGAAAATCTGGTAGCAACTAATATCGAACGAAGAGAGAACAGGTTCAAGCAAGGGAACTGATCTAGGCTTGCTCCTCGCCTGGATTCTCTTCTAGAAACTGACACTCCCCGGTCGGGGATTAGACCTCGTCGACTCTGATAGCGGTGGGTCTTCGCCATTCCCTCCTGCTTTTGGTTGTTCTGTGCCACCTTCAGTTTCGAGAAAGCTCGTGGAACTGAACGCGCTCTTTCTTCGGTAGCCCGGGAGGACTGAGTCCTTCCACCATGCTCTTAGGTTGTCCAAGCCCTTCATGCCTTAAACATGCCCAAACCTTCCATGCATTTCAGTCTAATCTAACCAACTAGATTGATCACAGTAACCAACAGCGCAGTCTTAGGCATCTATTAGTCCGTCACTAACGAGCATACAACAGATTAGTGGTCGGACTCCTCCAACTTATAATTCTTTCCTCGTATGGGCAAGGAAGGGGACAAGCTTATATCATATATAAGTGCAGATAAACCAAACGAGTACTTATATTAATGAACTCAGTTAATTCACTCCAATTGGCACTGGAGGCTGAAGCTTACCTTGGAACATGAGAGCAAAGCGTTCAGTGGTTATTCTACTGAATTTGAAGTCCTTTGTTTCCGCTGCTTTTGTTTGAGGAACGACTGAACTTTCTTTGGATAAAAGGAGTCGAGTGGGGAATGAAAAGAAAAAGAAAAAGTTGCTCGGCTCGCTTCCATAGTCAGGCCAGGGAAGATCCGATCGTAAGGGAACTTATTATATTTGGCCCAAAGACGATCTTTCGACTGCGGGAGAGGGAGAGGATAAAGTGCTTTATTATTAGTTGTTAGACGCCTTAACTATTGGATTGGCTACATGCTACGAACGATAAGGAAAGGATTCGGCAGCTATTTATAAGACTGATTTTTCTTTCCTCTCCAGGTTAGGGCATATAAGGGAACGGGAAGCAGTTGAACGGGAACGGGCAGCAGCTACTATATAAGTGAATAGTGCCGTACGAGCCACTCCTTATGATATGTTTGAAGTCCCATCCCCTCTTTCTCTTCCCGGCTGCTGTTTGGCTTCGCACCTTCTCCTTCAGTTAAAAATAAAGAGATTCAGAGCTAATGAATGGGGCATTTAAGGTAATTTCCAGATTAGGCACCCCGAAGAGTGTAATATGTTAATATACCTTTCCTAACTCCCTCATAGTAGGCTCCGCACCTTCTTTTCATGGCATTAGAGTTCGAGTGAAGTTCATGGTTCATTCCAATTTGTATGCAACACCTGGCACCCCATACGAGGAAAGATAAATCAAAGAAAGATCAAGAGATGGTGCAATGCAGCTAAGAGAAACAGCAGCTTAATGGTAATTTCCCGTAGGTCTTACTAAAGGTACGCCGATTAGATGGAAAGACATTCACAGCTACAGACTCTATAGGGCACACTCTCCGGGGAGGGGCATATTATCATTCACCCCACGGGCAGATCTGTCGGACTCTCTCTTATTTTCAACTTTAATTCAAGTTTCAGACTCGACTTTTTTCAAGTTGAACATAAGTCCAGTGTTAAGTTAAGTCTATCAGATCTGTCGGACTCTCGGGATTTTGCGGCTCGTTTTAATGGAATGAGTATCTGTGCCTCTGTTAGCTCCTTGATTTGATACTAGCACTTGAGAGCAAAAGGTAGCCTCTTCTGATGATCTGAGGCACCCTTCAAGGTAGCAATGACGCAGGGTGTCTTCCCCAGCACTAATAGAGCATCAGCAAATGGCAACACTGCCGTGTCCCTCCTCAAGGCCCAAAATGAGCTTGAAGTCGTCCATCGGTACAGCTGTTAGGTTGGTCTTCGTCTCCAACGGGTCAACCTTGATGGGCACGGACTTCGCAACTCCAGCTATCGGTTGGGCAGCAGAATTGATAGCTTTGACTCGACCCAAGGAGATTTATCAAGCGGGAGAGCCAACCGCTCTGCCTCTGAGCAAGCAAGATAGTTGTGGGTGGCTCCCGTGTGGATCATTGCGCGAAGAGACCGGCCGCACACCTTCACGTCCACATACAGTAGCCCCTTGCTCCTGCTCTTCAGGGGCTTGACTACCTCAATCTCATCATCCTTGATGACAGTTGGGCTAGCCACTCTTGGCCTCCCCAAATTCTGTGGTTCCCGCTTCACAATCTCTTCGGTCTCCGCTGTTCCATTATAGCATTACACCAATAAGAGAACGCACCCATGGCGTCTCATTGTCTTCCGACTCTTCAATTTCCCGCATCACTCCCATTTTCCTTAGCCTATGGATCTGCCTTTCCTTTATTAGGTTAGGATTGGTCGGGTTCATTCCCTCACTTAACTTAAGAGCTAGGGCTTGTGGTTCGTTATCAGTACCTGTTTGAGAGCGATATAACCTAAGTTGTACGCCTCTCAATGGGAGGTCGGGTCCCTCTGCCCTCTCTCTCTCAGCTAAGGAATGAAATAGATAATTAATTTCGGAAAGTATCCTTACATCTCTCTGATTGATTGATTTCCTTCCCTAAAGATATGCTCTAAAATAAGACTGTAAATGCCCAGAAAAGAAAGGAAACTAGAATAGCATTAGAAGTCCGGCTCTACTAGAGACTATACTTCTATCCGACAGTAGATGCCTGCGGTCTACACCTGCAACAATGAACCATATCACTCTCTTATAACGGAGACGGCACTGAGGAACTCCACTGCGCCACGTCACTTCGTTCGTCCCTCGCTCCCTCTGCCTTCGGCACTTCCTCATTGAAATCCGAGACAACCATCATCAATGAGGCTTCCTCCGTCGAAAGCTTTCCTAAACTGAGCCCACTAATTACAGGTTCCCTCTTGACTGCCCCAGCCCCGTAGAAGGTTATCCTTAGCTTATCGACTTAGGGCGTCACTCTTTTGTTAAGATAGAAGCAAGGCACCCCGCGGCAAGTATATAATGAAAAGTGATTTACCCCTAACTCTTATCCGCATCACGCAAGAGTTGGAGGACTCTCAGAAGAAAAGGGCTTCTTTCGGCCTGAGTGGATAATTGAAGGGCCATCCGTACTAAGTGGATTATTGTTTGCCAAGTTCGGGACGCGGGGTCATCAACTAAGAGTTCTTCAAGAGCAGCTTTGACTGCCCAGTTCCACTTGGGTTAGGATTATTCAATATCCCTTCCCGAAGGTTGGCTCTGGCCTTCCCTCTTTGATGAGGTCCCGGATGAGGCCAACGAGACGAGTATGGAGATGGAGATCGTTGGATACGATATCCCGAAAACGAGGTTCAACTCACATGTGTTAAGCATATAGCTAACCTTCCTTCAGATCCAGAATCAAAGTAAGATTTTTACTATAATTAGGCCCTACAGAATTGTATATGGTGAACCCGGCCTTCTCCCTCTATACTCTATATCTTCGTGTCGTGCGTAATTCGATAGAAGGAAAAGAGCACTTTTTTCTGTTCTTTGTTTGCCTGAGACCCATTACATTAATCTAGTAAAAGTTCGCGTAACTCCTCGCATCTCCTATTGGAAGACGTGGATTTGCTAAAGAGCTATTAACATAGTGCCTTTCTTTCTTGTCGGTCAGTTACTGAGTCAGAAGTCTTGCAAGTATTCGAGGTCTTCCTCTAACTATTACTATTGGGCTAAGCCAATGCTGGTACATGGGCATGTAGTAATCCTCGTTCTACTATGTTATTGCTTGAGCAACTGGGAAGTCCTATCTACTCTTTTTTTTTTGCAGATCCTCGAGTTGATACTTCTTTCTCTGTGATGTTATCTTAAATTATCATATATAGAAGCCGCTCTTTCTCTTCCTTCTTTTTGACCACTTTTTTTTTTCGAGATTGGATTGCTTACTATTAGTAATTGCTCAAGATTCCTAGCCTAGGTTATCTACTCGTGACATTGGTCATTAAAAGTTTTGTTACGGTTCACACTAAAGGGAGCTCCTTTTTTTTCATACATCGATCTGGCTATAGAAGATAAATAATAAATTACTTAAGCAGACGAGGGTTAAAAGAGCTAACTAAAGCAGCTAGAGCTACGAGTTATGAGTTAATTGAGTTAAAGCAAGAGGGTCGAGCTCAATTGATCAATTTCTTTTTTGGTTTTGTTTTCCCGGGTGTCATTTTTGTTATATACATTTATTGTATATGCATTTTCTCTACCTTCACGACGAATCGTTATTGGTCTATCTCTTCAATAAGCTCTTCGGTGGTGAACCACCAGACAAGACCAGACCTCCGATCGTTCAACTATTTCTAGCTCATTTTAGCCGCTCTACGTCCCTACCATAGTAGACCTCATGGCCGATCAGATTCAACCTTGTGAGGACTTCATAGAATATGCCCTTAGGTGGAAAGCCATGGCCGAGGCAACGACGGGTAGCGACGGCACCAGCAACAACTTATATATTGAATTAGTGCTGAGGAGCTACTCCGCTTCTCTCCCCGCTTCTGAGCCTGGTGCCGCATTTCACCTTCCAACGTGGAATATATGAATGAGATTACCTACCGGGGTCTTTGATCTTCATGGTCTTGCACCAGTTGCATATTATATTAGTTGAAGGTAGCGTAAGGTACAGAATCATCCCTTTCAAAAGCTGCCGTACTATTGAAATGGTTCGTCAGTAGAGATGTTCTCACTGGTGCCCGAGTGATTTCACTTTAACAGAGAAAGAGTCTGCCGGAGTCCTTCTTTTGCTTTCATCTAGTCCTGTACCGACCTCTTGAATCTCACGTAGAATTGAATATCACGTATACGTCGGCTCTGCTCCTTATTCATTCTATGGGGCTCGGGAGGGACTCTGAATTAGGCATTCATTGCGCTCCGAACTGCGCATAGGACCGGGCACCCCGAATTCGATTAAATTGAGCTTCTTAATGAGGAAAGAAAAGAAGGTCGGCAGAAGCAAAGAGAGAGGCCTCGGAAGGCACTCATTTTTGGGTTAGAGGCAGGGCATTCTCCCAATGAAGAAGTCAAAGTAACTGATGAGTCATGAATTTGATAGAGAAGAAGAGGAACTCACCCGCCAGATGAGCCATAAGAGGGACGTTTGAACATTTAAAGTTGCACTGCTGCTGTTTCTTTTTGGCATTCCTATAGTTCATGGTTGACAAGATCGCCTATGGTTCATAATAGCGATGCTCAGATGATCGGTTTGAGGAATAAGAAGAAAGTATATGATCCTTACTTTAAGTAGAGCACTATTGTTGTTTATCATTCTCTTTTTTTTGTGTTGTCTGTGTCGGATTTTATTTGAATGTCATCCTTGTCAAGATCCAATCCATGATCCTCGGAAAGTCGATCCACTTATTATTGTATCGGATCAGGTGCAAAAATAGGAAGAGTTTCTCGTTGGATCGATCTCGAACACTATGTGCATCTTTATTTGATGGAGGGACCCAGCTCTTCCGACGCATCGAGCTCGTCCTCGTGGACTCTGGCTAGTAAGACCCCTGTGGTTCACATTCTTGCTCCTTCGGGGGCTTCAGGGGCAGCGAGCTCGTCGTTCCTACCCTCGAGCGGCTACGATTCCTGGATTGGGAGGGGGGGACCAGGTAGAAGCATCCTCGTCGGCCCGGCTGCCAGCTATAAGTCAGTAAGCCAGCCCCGCCGGGGCACCTTCCAGGCGATGATCCAACTTGAACCCAGTCCTTTTCAGCTCTTCTTTTCCGGACTTCAAGGACGTAACCTGCGTACGAGGGAAAGATAAGAGACTGAGATGGTTATATGCCATATATTAATTATACTCTCTCTCCGCGGTAGGCAATGAAGATCAAAGGCTGCAGTTGAGTTTCATTTTTCCGGTTTGATAGTGTTTTCTTTCCTTTCCGGTTCGGTAGCAGCGGGGTTAGAGTTATTAAGAGGCTTCGCTCCTTATTTACGCTCGACCATTGGGTGAAAGGAACGAGTGAACTATCATTATAAGTTATATTGCCGGCAGCTGCTCAATATGGGTTCAATTCAATAAGGCACCGCACCTGTTGAAAGAGATTCCATTAACAGATAAAGAGTGAGTTCATTCCAAGAGTGCTGTTGTTTATGCCTTGACTATATTAGCAGCAGTAGCTTCAGTTGTCCTAGCACCTTCTGTTCATGGAAAGAGAAAGAGAGTTCATTCCCGGACTTGAAAGCAAGCCTGATCTGGACAACAGATCCACTGAAAGAGCTCCTCACAACCGATCTGCCAAGGGAAAAGCTTACGGACAACCGATCAGCTAGAGAAGCAGAGTCGTGAGTAGGTGTGCCCTGCTCCCACCTACTCACTTGAACCGCTAGACAGAGAAGCACTCTTCAGTCGGGAATTAAAGATCACCAGACCCAGACAGACGGGCCTGACAGAACGAAGTTGACAGAACTTAGCTTAGATAGGCGAGACTTTCAGAATAAGCGGAGTGCTCAATCTGCCGCGCTCCACGTAGTTCCGCTTGTCTGCTCCGGGTTATATTATTAAGGAAGGAAGAGCGACAGCGACGTGAAGTCCGTACCTGCTCTAATAGTAGAGGGCCCTCCTCCATCCGCTCGCTGGAGAGGCTGAAAGATGGCGGGGGGATTGGTGGTTGGCCGAGGCGCCTGGGTACTGGGTAAGCGACACAATCTTACCTAGTGAAGGGGAAGTACGGAGGGACAGGGGCTATGAAAGCATTCTTGGGGAACTAAGTGACTCTTTGCTCACGGTGTAGTTCAATCTTCCTTACATGCAATTATAGACTTGTAAAAAGTGCTTTCTTTTTCATATATCTGCAGCTAGTTAATCAAAAAGATTATTTGACTTTCTTATCAATGGACATGGACCTTTCATGACTGGACTCTTGCTAACTTAAGAAGTAGCTTTGGCTTGTTTGAAGAATTTCAGTGGCCAGTTCGGGCTAGCGAGTTGGATGATCTGGAATTGGCGAAACAAGTATCTATTTGAGGATGAGTTTCGGGTAGAAGCCTGTTGTGAGCATTCTTCACCGGGC